>PVKZ01004306.1:0-32717 GCA_004027375.1 Macroglossus sobrinus
CCAGGGCAGGGCCGCTCTGCTCTGTCCTTCCCGTCCCCTGCTCTCCACTGTGAACTTGATCTCTTGGCCGCGGGTGAGGACTGTCTTCTGAAGGTCGCCAGAGAAAGAAGGCTGAGATCACCTACACAGGAACAGTGGTCGGATTCTTCATATAAGTGAAATCATATGGTATTTATCTTTGTCTGACTTATTTGGCTGAGAATAGTAACCTCTAGATCCATCCATGTTGTTAAAATGATAAAATTTCATTTTTATTATGGATGAATAATATTCCATTGTATACATGAACCATAACTTCTTTATCCAGTCATCTATTGATGGGCATATTTTGGCTCTTGTAAATCGTGCTGCCACAAACATAAGGGTGCATAGATCTTTAGGAACTAGAGTTTCGGTTTTTTTTAGATAAATACCCAGAAGTGCAATTGCTGGGTCAAAGATAGACCTATTTAAATATTTTGGAGGAACCTCCAGACTGCTTTCCATAGTGGCTGTACCCACTTACACTCCCACTAACAGTGAATGAGGGTTCCCTTTTCTCCGCAATCTCACCAACACTTGCTGCTTTTTGATTTATTAATGATACCATTCTGACAGGTGTGAGGCGATATCTCATTGTGGTCTTAATTTGCATTTCTTTGATGATGAGTGACCTCGAGCATCTTTTCATATGTCTGTTGGCCACCTGTATTTCCTCTTTGGAGAAATACCCATTCACGTCTTCTGCCCACTGCAGGAGCTGTTTTTCCTCTACTCGCCCTCACTCCACAGGATCCTAGCTGAAAGCCAGAGAGTTCTGTTGGTGTCCCTACGCTAGAAGGGCCCAGACCTCCGACGTTTACCTCCCCCGTCCTGAGAGGCTCCCGAAAGTTCCACTCGGTCTCTCAGTTGCCTTTTCTGGACTGAGAATCACGCTCCGCTGTGGTGCTTTTGCTCTCTGTTTCCCACCCTTTCCAAACCTGCACCGAGCACTTCCTGTCTAACTGGTGAGCGCTTCGATCCTTCTAATGAAATGCTTTTAATATTTTCCAGCCTTTTTGTTTGTCCTCACGGGAAAGATTGTTTCCAGTGACCTCACTGATTAAGGAAGGTGGAGACTCCTCCGCGGGATCCTTTACCACTGATACATCTTCAATATATCGTTCCGAAGTTTTAAAAATTATTATGTCAAGCAGGGTCTCCTTCTAAGCATTTTCACCGAGGAAAGACTGACCCAGAGGAAAAAAGAAAAAGTGGTAGGAGAGAGGGCAGGGAGAAGGGGGAGGCGAGCCGTCCGAGTGTGCGGTAGCGGCAGCCGCCCCGAGAAACCCCCAGGGAGAGGACAGAGCCTTTAATGTGGCCCTCAAATCCTTAGTCACCTCTGGGGAGCAGGAAGGAGTATATCCATACTTCACAAGCGGCAGCAGCAGGAACAGAGACAGCCCCCTTTCTGGAAGTTACCATGAGGTGGAGGAAATGAGACATCAAGAGAGAGAAAGTCAAGTGCCCACACAGGCCACAGAGGGCAAGAGTCCCTGGCAGCGGTGGGGGTGGGCCGGGCTGCATCAGCCTCTGCGGTTCACACAGCCCGGGCAGCTACTGTCTGGACGATGGTCAGGGGAGGGTTCTTGGGGCCACAACTGATGTGCTTCGTCTTGTCTATCACAAGACAAAGCACATCAATTTAAAGATGAAATGTGGGAGGAAGAGGCAGAAATTTCAACACCTGCTTCAGAAAGTGTCAAAGAAGTAAGGGGCACCTGGATCCGAGCCAGGGACCTCTTGATCTGTCATCAAAGGCTCTACCCCTGGGCTACACCCCCACTTGCACGTAATCTTTCATTAGCATCTTTCACCTATGGCACTGCGCCCAGGTTACTTACGGGTCTATAAATCATTGCTTGTTTTTCCGTGTGTCCAGGAGTTGGTGAACCTCACACTCGGCACTGGCAGAGCCTCCTCCCTGCTCCAAGGCCCTTGTTTCACTCCTTCATTCATTCACTCAACAAACATGGAGCATGTGAGGTGCCAGGACCTGTCATCCATCCACACAGACAAATAAAACATTGTCCCTGTTCCTCAAACAGTCTCAGTCCAAACAGGAGACAAACCATGAACCAAAGTCTTTCCACAAGAGTGGCAGAAGCCCCAAGAGAACTGCTGGAGCAGCGAATAAGAGCTACCCTGCCTGAGGAGTCAGGAGGGGCTTCCTGGAGGAGATGGACAAAGGAGTTTGCTAGAAGAAGCTAGAGACTATTTTAGGCCAAATGAGAAATAAAGACAAAGATAAGTGTGTGTCTGGAGCTCAGGAAGGCATCAGACTGATGTCACACAGGTGCTCATCAATCCAGGAAGCGTTTTGGAAGTCTGGACCCCTGCGAAATCAAGGGGTAAGTCTGAGCCATGGTCACCCATGACCTCAGGCAACCCTCACGACCATGCCTCTTGTCTAATTCTCACATAGGCCAGCACCAGGGAGCATCAGAGCACATGTGTCCTAGGACACAGCATAATTTGTGGAATGAGGTATCATGGACCAATATGGGTGATGAGAGCAATCATTTGCCTCCTCCTTAATACTATACATATAAAAGGAACTTTGGCAAGGGGGCACCCGGATTTGAACCGGGGACCTCTTGATCTGCAGTCAAATGCTCTACCCCTGAGCTATACCCCCACACCTACCTATGGGCGTTAATTATACCTCTTGAACTATGACTGCTGTTTCTGGACTCTAATAACCCAGCTCCCCAGAGCAGGCAGCCAGCCCTCTGACGTCGTAGCTCGCACTGTCATCACTAAGTCACTCAGCTACCTACAAACACCTACTGAGCAGCTTCTAGATGCCAAACTCATCTTTTGTCCTCCTTCCATTTTCTCCTCCTCTCTCTCTGGCTCCATTTACCTCCTCCACCCCCATTCCACCTGCCCTACAGTGGCGGTCACTAGCATTCCCAGCCTAACAGAACCCCGGCCCCCTCCTCCCTTCCTGCACGGGGCTCTGGGGAGCAGTGAGGTCTCTGCACGGATGGAAGAGCAGGTCTGGGACAAGAACGTGGCTGGGATGCCACCCTCTGGGACACTGATGGCCCCTTTCTCCCTTTCCACCGCGTGCTTCATCCACTCAAGCTGATAACTACTGTGGAAGAATGAGGTGAACCGGCTCCAGAGTCCTCTCAAGAAGAAAACTGATTCGGGGGGGTGGGGGGTGGACCACCATGACAGCTTCCTCGTGAGCCCCCTCTGTGTGAGCAGCGACACTGGGGAGCCAGCCAGGAAGAGAGCTGTCCCCTGATCTGAGAGGCTGGGCGCTGGTGAGGGACAGAGCCTGGCAGCACCCCGCTCCACACTGACGGAAAAGCCAGAAGAGGCTTTGCGCGCTCTCCCCACCCTCCCCAGTGCTCACCGCAGCCCAGCTCTCCCCGCAGCAGCGGTCCCCCCGAAAGTCTCTCTCTCACAGGGCTCTGGGGAGCAGCTCTGAGTCCAGAAACACAGAGGCGGCTCCTGGACCCCAGGGGCTGGGTTACTCGGTCCCCAAAGTGAACGCACACCTCCGGTGTTCTCCTAAGCACTGGTTCTCAAACGGACACGCGTCAGAATCCTCTGAGGCACGTGTTAACACTGCAACCCCGGGCCCCACCCAGACCTACGGAAGTGGCCTGCACATGGGAGTCTAAGGGGCAGCCTTGCACCACACTTCTGGGAGCCACAGGTCTGCAGGTGGCAGCTCCAGGGTGAGGCCTGGGGGGGAGGGAGGCGGAGCGGTCTCCTGTTGAGGCTGGGAGCCTCAGAGAGCGGAGTGCAAGAAAGTCACTGCTAACACAGTTATAATTTGAAAACGACGAAGGCCACAGGGCTGACCCCAAGCCCCCTGAGGACCTCATTCCTCAACCCCTGGTGCGCGCTTGAGCACCACCCTAGGGCAAACCCCAGATCCGCAGCAGAGCTGAGCCAGGGTTGGGGGCGCCAGGCCCAGGGGCACCTCGGCCTGCTCCCCATCTCCCTGGGAGCTGCTGCAGCCCTGGGACCATGGAACTTGCCACAGCACCTCAACAATCGAGCCCTGTGTTCCCGCTTCCCAGCTGTCATTCAAATAAAGGGTTCCTTGCCTTAAAAAAAAAAAAAAAAGGTTTGAGAACTGCACATCTGATCCACTGCTATTATTTGAAAGGTAAAGAAGATGGAGCACCTTTTTGGCTCATGATTCATTCAACATCACTATTTATTATCTGCATTTGTGCCAAGCACTGTGTTAGATGCTGAGGATTTTCCAGAAAGACTCAGTCCCTTCCTGCAAGGATGCTAAAGCCTGGCAGTGCAGGTGATGAGCCAGGTGGAAGACTCCCACCTGCTGGCCTCACGGGGGAGGACGTGGAAACCAGGAAAGACAGGAAGAACCCACAGTCACCTGGCCCAGCCACCTCATTGGACAAGTGGGGAAACTGAAGCCCAGAAGTACAGGTTACCGCACCAGTGTGAGTCGCAGCCACGTCAGTCACACGTTGAAGTCAGCTGTCAGGTCGGGTTCAACATCCACTCTACAGCACAGGCCTCCTCCTGCCTCTCTTCCCCTGCCTCCCCTAAAGCTGGCACCCCCCTCACCCCACTGCCTCACAGAATGCTGCGAGGCAGACTTCACGGCCAGGCAAAGGGAAGTAAGGCACTTTGTACTGGGCCTCGGCCACCCAAGGAAGGAAGAGTGGACAAAAAGCCAACTGCGTATCTGCTCCAAGCAGTGGGAGAATTCAGGTGTGCGAGCTAGGACAGCATGGGAGTGGGGTAGGCACAAACATCTAGATCTAATTCTGTTTACACATGAATGCATGCACGCCCATATACACATGCTCTTTATGCACAGTCCAAAGAACTTCACATGCCAGACTGGACCTCATTTTCTGGGCCCAGGGCACCCTTAAAAGTAGCCCACACTCAGTAGGAGTTAGAGAACTCACAGTGCACAGTACAGGTCAGTGAGCCCTGGGGGTACGAATGTAAATTAAGGAAGGCCCCAGCTCACCAGAAATACACAGGCCGGCAGGTGACAGGTGTGTGTGGAAGAACTGCTTCTGGTGCCACAGGAAGGACAAGATGGCTAGCAACAGAGGCCAGGTTTGTCTCTATGAGACCTTGGGAAAGCCAGTTAACCTCCCTGAATTTAATTTCACAACAGCTAAAGATAGGAATTAAGGATACCTTCTATCTGCCTGAAGACACATGGTTGACCAAATGATCTCAACTTGCTTCTGGCTCTCAGATCATTTGATTTAATAAAGGAATAAAACCCAGGATTCTGGACTGGAAATCCCCAGGGGGCAGCTCTTACCCAGGAAACTGGTGTCTCGTGGCTCCCCTCCATGATGGCCTTGCAGAGCACCTTCTGCCGGTCTTCTAGGCTCTGAGAAATGCGTGACTACATCTTCAGCAGTCATGGGCTGAAGTACAGGTCACCCATGCCAACGTGAGTGACAGCCATTTTGGAGACCAGCTGGAGCCAGCCCAGTCTCTTCTCTCCCTATCATCAAATCAGATGGTCAAACCATCAGGCAAATGCAGAAGCATCTCCATTACGTTTGCTTCAGATAAAATAGAAGAACCAGTGGCTACAAGGCTTCGGGGTCAGGGCTCCTGGGTTCTCGTCCCCTTTCCTAGGCACACACACATCTGTGATTTTCCCCACTGCAGCCACTCCTCATCTTCAGAGGTCACTCTGGAGTAACAGACACAACCATACCCCTCCCAACCAACCCTCCTCCATCTGCCACGAAAGATGTCTCTGCTCTGTCATACGTCTCTTCCACCTTTCTCAAGCCCTTTAAAGTCAACTGGTTACTGTCATTAGGAGCCAAGATGTCAGGCTTTGGCAGCCAGGGGCCCTCCCTCCATTGAGTCTATGGGGCCCCTGCTGAATCCAAGCAGGACCCTCCACCCGCGCCCAGTTCCTGTACCTTGGGGGCCTCCGCCGTGCTGCCCGGGGGCAGCCGCAGGACCCAGGGTTCCTGTTCTTCAGCAGGTTCTCCATGTTCTCCAGCCGCCTCTGCAGCAGCCCGTACTCCTGCAGCAGCGTGCCCAGCACGGCCCACTTGCCCTCCAGCTGGTTCCCGAACTCCAGGGTCGTCTTCTCGCAGTCGGCCAGCTTCTTCTCAGGTGTCTGCATCCGCCTCTCCAAGCTGGAAGTTGGACATCCTGGGACTCTCTATCTTCTCCTTCACAGTCTGAGTGACAGCCAAGATGGCCAGAGGTAGATCTCTGCAGACTAGCCCTGGGCCTCTCGTTGGAAGTCAGTCCCCATATGCCATTCCTGTGACTAGACACAAGGAGGGAAGTCAGCCACCAGGAGAGAGACCCAGACCCATTCCCAGCTACAGGAAGGTCAGGATCCTCTGGAATAGGGGGAAACTTCTTCCAGGTGCCAAAAGGCCTCACTGGTCAGACCCCCAAACAGACACCACCTGGCAAACTGTCAGAGACAGCAGACGCTGGAATGCGCCATTTTCATGAAGGAGCAAAACAGAAATCACACCTGTAAATTTTGCCTCTAGAAAACCCTACCTTTCCTTGTCCTCTTCTGAGCACAATTCAGGTTGCTACCTGAATCTCTGCTTACTGGGTTGCAACCCTTTTTGCTTAAATAAATGTTCTGGTCCTTCAGTATGGCGTGAACGTCTTCTTGAGTTAAGGGACCCTCACTGCCCGGGGCAAGACTGCTCAACAGGAGGAAGCCCAAGGCCTAAACTGGAGTGAACATAAAACCTCCCAGACACTATAACCCTGGTCTCAACCAGGAAAAGCGGGTGACAGTGAGGGTGACAGCCAGGGTGACAGCCTCCCTTAGATGGTCGGTTTGCGTGGGGGAAGCAGGCTGAAGGACAAGTCCAGGAAGGGGAGCCCCGGAGTGTCCTGGAATGAGGGCATTCACAGTCCAGCCCCCATACACCCCGACCCCCAAAGCTGCGTCCACTGAACGTCAGGGCTGACGGACACCTCGGAAATCTTTTAGTTAGGTCTGCTGACGAGCACACCGAGACCAAGAAAAGAGAAAGGGACTTTTATCTCACGACTTCAGACCGTTCCCCTAGGAGCCTTGGGCCTCAAGCGTCCCTGTCCTCAAATCTCCACCCAGACCGAGCCCTCCAATTCTAGCATGAGTGGAATCAGAACACCTTCCGTGAGGGTCGCCCTTACCCGGAGTCGTCCACGGTCCCGCGCTGACTGGCCTGGAGTTGCCGTCGCCGCCGCTGCCACCGCCGCCGTCGCGCGGCCCCACGCAGACCGGTCCCCGGACTCTCACAGGTTCACGCTTGGCCGTTGGGTCCGGCTGGTCCGAGCGCGCTGGGGAGACATGGACAGGGAAAGTGAAAGTGCCGTCTGGTGACTCGGGAGAGGGGGACCCCCGGCTCCGAACTGGGCCCCGCCCCGCAGCCAGCTCCTCATTGGCCAACTCTGCGTCCCCGCTCCGCGCACATCGAGTTCCCGTGATCCAAAGCTGGCGCCCCATTGGCCAGCCCTGGAAGCCCCACCTCCACCCCGCGTGCAGCGAGTTCCCGCGGCCCGGAGCCGGCGCCCCATTGGCCGCGCCAGAGGCCCCGCCCCCGCAGCGCGCTGCGCCGGCGCCCCGCTGGTACTAGCCCTCCGCGCCCGAGTCCCTGGGTCTAGAGCGGAGCAGCGCATGCGTAGTCAGCCAAGCGTGTGACGTGCGCTGGATGACAACCAACTGGAGAGCAGGAACCAGGTCACGTGCACTATTCATCTAGTCCAACATATTTATTGAGTCCCCACAGGGACCAGGAACCGTCACAGTTAAGGGCCTTTATCACCATGACCCCACCGTTCTTTGTTTTACAAATGAGGAAGCCAAGACACAGCAAGAAGTGAGCCCAAGGCCATACCAGGCTCCAGCATCCCTGGTTCCCCTGGCTCCACTCTGCTCACGACCATGCAGCCTCCCTTGACTCAAGAGAAAAGAACGTTCTTTGAACACCTAATGCTTTGGAAGAAGAAAGTGCCTTGCAATCACTCCTGGTTTTGCTTCTGTTGGAGCACCTTTATCGACACAGGGCATTTAGCATCAGCAAAACAGGTCTAGGAACTCTTCGTCCTGAGGCATCCCCAAGAAACAGAGGGCCACCTCTTGCAACTGAGGGTTAAGCTCTGAGCAGCTACACTTGCATCATTTCCTGTATAAGCACTTGCTGACAGCCCAGCCGACTTGCCCTGGAGAGGGTTGGGGCTGCCAGAGCAGACAAGAAGAATCCACAGCAGGAAAGGGTGGTGCCTCGCCTTCTCAAGCCCAGGGGAGCTTGGCTGTCGTTGATGTGTATGCTCACTCGTGCCCCAGAGATGATGGCAATGTTATCATCTGTCCCCAACTCTTCGTGACTTCTGGAGAGGTGTGTGGGTCAGAGAGATCAACAGGAAGTGGCACAGCTAGGGAACCAGGCACCTGGATGCAGGCCTGAACACAGTGCCAGACCCAGACAAATCAGACAATCAAAATGGCTGAGGACTCATCATGCCAGCTTCAAAATCGCTCTACTCGAGGGCTGCTCTATAGGCAGCACCCAGTGACTTAATTTAAGAGGAACAAAAGCCAGGTGTTGTCGGGACGTCGCCCATGAGGTCTGATACTGTATCTGGGAATTTCACAGTTTGAATCTCATTGCTTTGGTAAGCATCTGTTTTCACTGAAATACAAAGGATTCCTGAGGTAACGGGAAAGTTACCTCACTCTGCACCCCAGGATCTTACACTCACTCCAGAAAATAAAGGTCCTTCCTGAGGGATTCTAACTAGGAGAAAAGAGCTGGACATCAACATGGAAGAGAAAGGGGGCCCTGAACTTGAAAGGAAGGACAAAACCAGGCTTCTAATGGATCCCCTTGCCTCTTAAATCTATTGTGACCCTGACTACACTAAGATGAGGTAGGAAGCACTGGGGTCATTACCCCGTTTGACAAATGAGGCAAGTGAGGCTGGAGGTGGTTAAAAGATTTACCCACATCTCCTGGCCTGACTCGGTCACAGCCCCAAGTTCTTGGAGACTGCCCCTTCAACACGACAAATCAGGCCCGGAGGCCCCAGTCCAGGCTGGCTGTCCAGGATCCTCCTCTCTACAGGCGCTCCCTGGGCTCGCTTCCTGAGGCCCCCGCTGCAGTGACGCGTGAGGTCCACTCTGTGGAGCATGCACATCCATGGACCGTGCCCCTGGCGGAAGTGTCATCCACTCTGGGCTTCAGTTCTCTGTCCCCTTCTCCAGTGACAACCAAAGTCAATCATGGATGTGAACAGCCACTGGGAGAAGGACTGGGAATCACCGGGCCAAGGCACACTGGTTTCCAGAGCGGCAGCCAAGGCGTCCCCGCTGCTGTCCCCGAACACAAGCAGGTGGTGGAATCATTCCTGCCTCTCCGGAGCACGTGGTCCCTTGCAACCACACACCACACTTACAAAAGCACTACAAAATCTCCATGGGGGGTGGGGTTCAAAACAACACAGAAAACTCACATTTCCAGTGCCAATTCGTCAGGCTGTTTCTCATGTTGCAGCAAGCACCAAACCTCTCTGTCAAAACCAAAGCCCTAGGGTCTCCCCGTTTCTATCACATCTACTGGGAGAACCACAGTCTCTGGGCCACAGGTCTGTCCCTGGGGGACCCGCCAAAGGCCCCCACCAAAAACTTGGCATCCCTAAGCCTTAAGGGACCCTTTACAAGTCAGGAATGTAGAAAAGGCAGCAAAGAGGGACAAACTGAGGAAACAGGAAATTGAGGCATCCGTCACACTCATATGCTCTGTCACCAAAAAGGTTACTGCTTCTCATCTGAATAGAAAAAAAAAAAAATACCACCTCTCCAAAGCCATCCCAGAATAAGGAACCGGTGGCGTCAGGCCCCGCAGGCGGAGAGGTCCGGCCCGAGCGCCCCCGCAGGCTCCTGGCCCGTCAGCCCTCCCCGGAGTGGCTGGACCAGGGTCCGGGCGGGCTGCCCGGGCCGGCGGAGGAAGCAGAAAAGTGCGGGCCCTGGCCTCGGGTGTGAGTCTGCATGTGGATAGCCAGGTGGTGGTTCCGGTTGAAGGTCCGGCCACACTGCAGGCACTGGTAGGGCCGCTCGCCCGTGTGGATGCGCTGGTGCCGGAAGAGGTCCGAGGGCCGGCGGAAGGCCTTGCCGCAGTAGGGACAGGCCGGCCAGCCCTGGCTGTTGCCCGTGTGCAGGCGCTGGTGCAGCAGCAGGCTCTTCCGCTGCTGGAAGAAGCGCAGGCACTCGCTGCAGTGGTACACCTTGGTGGCCGCGGGCCTCCGCCCGGTGAAGGAACGGCCGGCCAGGGAGCGGTGGCCCTCCGGCACCTCTGGGATCCAGCGGATGACAGGGCCCGGCACCACCACCTCCCCCGGCTCCAGCGTGGAGTCGGCCTCCCCCCAGCCGGTGGGCGAGCTGCCGCGGGCGGCCCTGTGCTCCTCCTCCACGTGGGTCCGCTGGTGGATGGTCAGGTTGATCTTCAGGCGGAAGCTCTGCCCGCAGTCGGGGCAGGGGTAGGTCCGCTCGCGCCGGCGAGGGAGGACGCGCGGCGGCTCCCCCACCGCTCCCCCCGCCCGAGGGTCCCCTGCTCGCACCCTTGCCACTCCCTGGGCGTGAAGCCGGCGGGGACCCCCCGCCTTTCTCTTGGTCCCCTTGGGGGTTCTGCTCTCTGTCCCGCTGGGGGACTCGTCCAGGAGGAGCTGCTCCTGTGTCGACTCGTCCTCCGACAGCACTTCTGTCTTGATGACCACGCCGCCGCCGCCGCCGCCGCCTGCCGGAGGAACCGCCAGGGACTCAGGTGGGCCACACACACCCGCCCCCAGGCCCAGGTCCACCGGCACCCGCCCCACTCCTGCCTGGGCTCAATCCTTTCTCCCCCAGTGCCCACCAAACAGGCACCGCCTCCACCCAGTCTGTCTGCTGTCACAGGGCCCGCGGGCTGAGCTAAGGACATCGGGAGAGAGGAGGAAAAGCTGAAAACGAGGAGCCAGGAGACCAGGGGTCAGGCCAGTGGGAAACACACAAGTGGGAAAATGAAGGGGAGGCGAGAGGCAGACACCCTGAGACACGCTGGCCACACAGGGCTCCCCGGAGATGACGACCTGAGTTCTGATCTGTGACTGACAGTGGCCTTGTGGGGCCTGACTGCCTCCAGACTAGGCAACAGGCCTCAGGCCTGGAGGTGGTGGCTGACTTAGTCACGTTCAGGGCCACTCAGCCAATCCACACAGAGCATCCGCCGCTGCCTGGCACCACGCTCTCAGGTGACACACAGGAGGCATGAGGACCTGAGCTTTCCGGTTGGGCCTCAGTGTGGATCACACCTGACTCTGAAACAGGACTGAGGCAAAGTTGCTGCCAGGACAGAGCAGTGAAAAGGCAAGGCTGACATGGTGACCCACGGTGGTCTTGGCGGCAGGTCCCAGGGGGTCCCTCACGCTGGAAGGGAAGGTCCTGGCCATGCCCTGCTGAGAACACTGACGCCTTCCAAGGCCTTGAGTGCCGCTCAGCCCCGGTCCCCTCTGCAGTCCGTCTCCTACCGCTCTCTCCTCGACCGTCTCCACCCCCGGTGGCCTCAGCTGCTAGACCACGAGGTCTGCTGAAGGGGTGACCCCGAACCTTGCCTTCCACACACTAAACATGAAAATCTTCAGCCCTTCACGAGCAACTGCCAAGGTCTAAGACCAGAGTAATGTCTGTTCTTACTGAAGCTTCAACTGAAACCAGGAGCTGGGAGGCTGCGGCCCTTCGCTGGGGGACCTCCAGGGACAGTGGGACAGCGCCTGATGGCAGGACCTTGGGTCCTCCGCTCCCTGAAGCTCACCCTTACCCTCACAAATGACTCACCACAGGACTTTATCTCTAGGTGAGAGATGCCCCGTTGTTATTTGGTTCTACAGCTACAGGAGCATTTGAAGACCACAGGCATCACCTAAACTTTGGAGTGAAGCACTGTGGCCGGTAATGGGCTGCATGGTATTCCTGAATTTAAGGAGCAGTGACGGTCTCAGGATCCATACTTCACGAAGGCCAAGGCCCCAGGTCCCTCATCCGGAGCCAGTCTGCAGCTTGCCACCCCGCCCCCAAAATCATGATCCCATGATGGACCCGAATCTCACTTTTGCCTCCCACCGAAGCAAGTACCAGACAGAGCCAGGTGGGAGCTGGATCCCTTTCCACGGGGACAGAAAACCTGCCTCAAGGCCATAATGGGCAACAATCGCGTTCTTATTCCTGCTCATCAGAGTGTCAGCCAGGTTTACAGAAAATACACGGACTCACTATAAATAAACAGAAACAGCAGGCTCTCCTGTGGCAACAGGGCCACCTCCCTTCACTCACCTGGCCCCATGCTGGGCTGGATGTCCTTGAAGGGAGAGGCTGGTGACACACTCTCTGAAACTTCTTCCTCCTCTTTAACAGAGGACAGAACACTGGTGCTGGCCAGGGGCCCTGTGGGAGAGAATCCCCTAAGGGCCTTTCCCGACACCAGGCTCCTGCAGGGTGACACAGCCACCCCCAGCAGGCTCTGGATACACTCGAGCGCCTGCCAGGAAGAGGGAGCCCCAGGGCTCTGTCCGGAGGACTACAGGTACCCCTCTGGAGGCTCTGCTTCAAAGGTGACAGGACAGCTGTGAAGGCCACGCCCCACTTCCCATGTGGGCTAGTGCCAACGACTGGTCCCTCAGCATCTAAGTGTCACCCTGCGGAGCCTCACAAGGACAGAGTTGGGGGAGGCCCCTGGGGTGCAGCGCCAGGTCTGCAACACAGCAGGGACAGTAAGGGGTCCTATCCCTCGTTATACACTGTCTGGGAAGGAGAGGCACAAGGAAGGGAGGGGGTGTCCCCTCCAACCTCAGGAAGACCATATTCAGTGGGGGAGATGCAGAGAAATAACAGGAGAGGAGGAACGCAGAGGATAGAAAGCCAGGCCAGCAAGGAGAGTCTGGAGACAGAAGCAAGGCCCCCAGTTACCTGCCGAACACCAGCCTAGTGCCCTCTGAATTATACTCCGTATTTGTGGAAAATGGATAGGAGTTTCATTTAAACAGAAGCAGACAGAGAATATTTGAAGGGGTGACGGAAGCCACAGAGCCCCTCACAGGCCTTCATGGAGATGACACCAGGCTAGGCGTATGACACATATCTCCCCATTACTATAACCATCGTGAGAGGCCCAAGACCCACCACCACGCTGTGTGCCCGTCCCCTCACTGCAGCTGGACCGGTGTGCCCGGTCCCCGCAAGGAACCCACGCCTTCGCTCAGACCGTTCTCTCCTGCTGAAATGCCCTATGCCCCCAGCAAAACCTCCTCTTCCTCTAAGGCCTGCCTCAGTGGTCCCTTCTCCAGGAAGTCTGTCTGGCTCCGCCCGGCTAGTCCCGGCCATATTCTCAGTACTGCTGGTCTGTCACTGCTGCTGGGCTGCCGTCCACACCGCTGCCCTGCAGCCCCCACTCACCGGTGCTTGCTACGGGCGGGGTTGCTCTTGCTCCTGAGTCGTGCTGGTGCTGGTGCTGGTGCTCAGGGGGCTGCCTTTCTTGTGGCTCCTTCCGGACAGGGCTGGCTGGGCTGGCGACGTGCTCTGGGTATGGAGGGAGGTTGGGGGAACACAAATCAGTGACACTGAGAACACCACAAAGTTCCCCTAAGCCAGAAGCCTGCATTCGGTCACCGGGACCTAGGGCATCAGGTCAAATGCAGGATGTGATAACTAAGTGGACTTCACTGATCATCAAGGGGCTACATTCTAGGCCAAAGCCCTCGTGTCTGACAGAAGGAAGCAGGTGAGTTACGGCACCTGGTACTACACAGGTCACACAGCGGGTCCAAGGGCCTGGCCTTTTCAGGATTCCTGGCTCAGAACACTACAATAGTGACTCCTCATCCCAAGTCCTCCCCCAGCTGGTATATAAGAATCCCCTGGGGAGCACCCAAGATTCTCATCAGTAGATGTGGGTGGGCCTAAGAAGTTTATCATTTTAAAAAGCTTCCTAGAGCAAGAGAGATGAATATCTCACGGAAGTTAATAAACAGTTATAATGGCCCATAAACAAATAAAGAGATACTAAACCACACTCATAATGAGAGAGAGACCATTAAAACAACACAGTTAGCCAAGCCAGACAGATCCCCCAAAACTACAGACCAGTGTCCTATGACCATCAATGTAAAAAACCTCAACAAAACAGCAGCAAACCAAAATCAGCAGCATATTAAAAGGATTAAACACAACTAAGTAGATTTCATTCCTGGAACGGGAGGGTGCTTCAACGTGTGAACTTAGGTCAATAGAATTAATCATATTAACAGAACAAAGGGAGAAAAAAAACAAGATCACCTCAGCTGATGAAGAAAAATGAACTTAACTGTATACTGAGTCGGTGACATAATCACAGAGAAAATAATTATTTCAAGTGACTTTACAAGGCATTATTTTGTCTATAAGTCCTTGAATGAAATGCATTCAGAGAACAAGAGGTGCAAAGAAATCTCAGATTTCAACCAAAAATCTAATTGCTAGTACTAGTAATAGTGGCTTTATTATTTTGAAATTAGAAGATATTATAGGAGAATGAAAATATTAGGACTGCACACAGGTAATGCATATAAGTAATGGTAATATAGTTAGAAATTTAAAATATCCATGTAAAAGAAAAGTGATATACAAGTATAAAATCAAGTAACATTATATTTGAATTAGAAATATCAATGTAAACTCATGACTTTTTCAAAAATACATAGTTTTGAAAATGCTTAGAGGTCATTGTCAAAAATTAGCTACTACTGGCACTGAAAGGAACAAAACTCTTTGGAGAAATTTTTATTCCGGGTTTGGGGCAAGAAATATACCAAGTGACTCTGGAACATCTTGTGATGTCTGAAAGCCACTGAAGTCACAGCAAAATGACCTAAGGGCCAACTTTAAGAGGCTTCCATGCGCTAAAGATGGGACAATTAGGCATGAAAATAAGTGGCTACAAAAGGCTGGCATCTATCCTGGCAGCAGCAACGCGTCATTCTGATGAAGGAAAGAATTAAGCATTCCCCTACCTTTTCTCTACAGACTGTACTTCAGGACCACCAAGAGAGTTAATTAATTATTCTTTAAGAAGAATTTCAGCTACTCAGTGCAGAAGTATCAACAGAATTTCACCATGCTGTAACTCCTAACGAAATAACAAATACGGGCAATAAACTTCAACGACCATTAAAATCATCAGGTGGAAAGTTGTTGGGGAACTTTATAATAAGAGGATAAGGCTGATGATCACAAAAAAAGCAGCACCCGGACCCTCTATGTCTCCTGCTGTGATGTAGCAGGGAGTACACAGCACCCCCTGTAAAGCAGACTTGCCAATGAGCTTGAACCTGAATCTAAATAAGCCTCTAGATCTATCTACCAGTTTACAGGAAATGGAGGAAATAGAACATGTCAAATGACACTAAATCCAGAATGTGGGAAATAACGGCATTTAAAAAGTAAGTATTAAAATTTGACACATAAATGACATTAAAAGGCGGGAGGTGAGGACAGTCCACCAACTGACGAGTGGAGAAACAAAATGTGGTATGTCTATACAATGGAATATTATTTGGCCGTGAAAAGGAATGAAGTATTGATACATGTTATGATACGGGTAAATCTGGAAAATATGCTAGTGGAAGAAGGCAGACCCAAAAAGTCACATAGTGTATGGTTCCATTTATACGAAATATCTAGAATAGGTGAATCTATAGAGATAGAAAGCAGATTAGTGGTTTCCCAGGGCTGGGGAACAGGGGGAAGGAAACAGAAAGTTGACTAACAAACATCTATAGGTTCTTTTAGGTGAGACAAGAAAATTTTTAAATTAGATTGTGGTGATGGTCACAAAACTCTGTAAATATAGTAAAAATACTGAATTATATACTTCAGCCCAGGAAGTGCATAGTATGTTCATTATATCTCAATAAAGCTGTTGGGGAGGGTACAGGCTTTTTATGGACTGTCTGTAAGCCAGATGCAATATGTAGACTGGTTTATTAGAAATAGGATCCAAACACCTAAAGAGACAATCGGGAAAACAGAACAAGTTCTAGGTACGAGATATTAATCTGCTGGGTGCGATAATGGTACTTTGGTTATGTTTACAAAAAAGAAAGAAGCAAATGTGGCAAACTCTTGATCATCGGTGAATCTGGGGTATGATGATTCGGAAGAGTCCACTGTACAATTTGACTTCCATCTGATATACAGTTAACTTTGAAATCAACGTCCTATAAACACCAGCCGTGGGGACAAAGTTGTCCCCAGGCTCCTCCTCCAAGAGGGTCCGTTTCCACAAAGGGCAGCCAGAACACTGCAGGCCTTACAGCTGCAGGTCACAGGTGGGGAGCGGAGGTTGACGGGGAAGCAGGAGGCGGTAGCAATAATGCTGCTGCTGCCACTAGCATTACTGCCGGTAAGAAGTACGCACTTATATAAAACGCTCAGCTATACGCCTGCCATAGCCCTTACCCTCGCAGCCGCCATGCGTGGCAAGCACTGCTGTTCCCTCGCACAGATGTAGAAACGGTGCAGCTCGAAGGCGAAAGCCCCGTCCCTACCCTGACTGGCTGGCTGGCCTGGGACAGAGCCTGCCCACTTTGGGTCATGGGCCTGTGTAGCACGTCTGGGGAGCCCAGGAGGATGGGGACATGGTTCCGGTTGCCCCGGCTGGTCCCCGTCTTGCGCCCACTCACCAGGGCCCCTCTGTGGGCGTGCTGCCTCGCTCTCCTCCCCTTCCTCCTGGCCCCACAGGCCTTTAGGACAAGGCTCTTCTCCCCTCTCCATGCGGGCGAGGATGTCCGGTTTGGAGATGGCATAATCTGCGTAGAGAATGGAAACAGAGAGCTGGGTCAGGGCCGGAGGCCCGCTGCGCCACTGCCCGGAGATACAGAGGCACAGAAGCCGAAGCAAGGACGGACTGCAGGAGGCCAGCCTGCGGACGAAGGCCCGGGTCTCCCCTCCGCGGCCTTACCCAGGGAGACCAGCATCTCGTAGTTGCCTCGCATCACGTGCTTGTAGAGCTCCTTCTGCCACTCCTCCAGCTTGCCCCACTCCAGCTCGGAGAAATACACGGCCACGTCATCAAAGGTCACGGGCACCTGGAACCACAGGCCTCATGCACGCTTGCCCACACTTCCAGGCACGGTCCCTCAGGCCGTCCCGCCCCAGGGGCCCAGGGTTACCTGGGGGACCTCCCCCTTGCTGCCCGGGGGCAGCCGCAGGATCCAGAAGTTTCTGTTCCTCAGCAGGTTCTCCATGTTCTCCAGCCGCCTCTGCAGCAGCCCGTACTCCTGCAGCAGCGTGCCCAGCACGGCCCACTTGCTCTCCAGCTGGTTCCCGAACTCCAGGGTCGCCTTCTCGCAGTCGGCCAGCTTCTTCTCGGCCGTCCCCGTCCGCCCCTCCAGCGTCAGCAAGCGGGCCAGGCAGGAATCCACTTTCTTTTCCAAGGCCTGGATGGCGGCCACCACCGTCCACAGGGTGATCTCCGTGGAGTAGAGATACGAACTCTTCTCAGCGGGCGGCTGGGGCGATGCAGAAGGGGTTGAAGGCTTTTCGTCCTCCATTTGCTTGTCCATCTCTGGAGCCTGTCCACAAGACAAAGGAAAGATGTTATCAGAATTCTACCATCAAAATGTCCACCTCAAAAAGCAACCTCAGACTAGACCCCGCCCAGGTAAAGCCCCATCCTGCCTGAGGGGCAGGCAGGCAGCTGTGTGGGGGATGGGGAGGGGGAGACATCAGTTATTAGTCCAGTGTCAGAGACGGGGGACACTGGCTGGGCCGAGGTATCACAAGTGGGAAACATGAGGAAAAAGAGAGAAGATGGCCAAAGAGAGAAGATGTCTCCTTTCTCAGACAGGAGACTCCCTTCCTGGTCTTATCTCTGCTCAGAACAAAGGTCCAGGTCTTGAATGAAGCACAAGAATGTGAGCTCAGCAGTCAGACGACCTGGGTGTGGCTAGACCTGGCGCTCACAAGCTGACTGACTCGGGGGCAGCTTTCTCAAACATCTTACTATTTCACGTCCACATCTAGAAAATGGAACTAATAATAGCCCCTATGAGATACGATCGTAAGAATGAATGACATGACTTGGTACAAAGCACTTAGCACCATGTCTAGCCTGTGGCAAATACTCGATAAACGCGAGCCCTCTGTCGATCCGCTGAGAGGAGTGATGAGGATGACGATGGCCGCGGGTCTGGCTCAGGGGTGCCCTATGAAACAGTTCCCACGCCTTTCCGCATGATCTCGTTCATGCCACTGTCCTTCAGTGCTCTAGAAATGGCGTCCGAAGTGCCTCAGCGTAACGTGGCCGAGCCTTCCCTGAGCATGTACGACAGCCTAAGTCCCGGGTCACCCCGCTAAAGGCCTTGTTGGAAAGACGAACGGACACCTCACCCCTCGGTTTCACTCACCCTTCCGGGGCAAATCGCCGCCGAGTCCTATCCGTCTGACTTCTGAAATTATCTACGATTCATCCTCGTTTCTCCTTCTCCACCACCGCCGCCCAGTCCGAGTCCTAGTCACCTTTTGCCTGAACCACTGCAATTCCACAAAACTGGTTTCCCCACTTCACCTTTCCGCCCCGAGATACAAATGCCACCAGGTGGTCAGTGACCTTTTACAAATACTGACCAGTGGCATTTCAGGCGCCTGCTTAAAATTCTTCAACAGGTCCCCAGTGTACATGGAATAAAATCTAAACTTCTTCCAGACTGCAGCCCACCTGCCCGACCCCATATCCTCCTGGGCATTTACTACGCTACGGCCACCTGGCGTCCTCACCCTCCTAGGACACCCAGCTCTCCTCCACCTTTGCTTCAGCCCCTCCTGCACCCCCCGGCGCTCCTGGCTCCCTCTCAAACCAACCTCCAGCTTAAACATCCCCTCGGAGGCCTTCACTGACCCGCATGTCTAAAACAGGTCTGTTAGTCTTTCCTTCACAGCACGGATAACCTATGACTCTGTGCGCCCGCCTGTGTCATGGTTCCCCACAAGGACATAAGCTCCATGAGTGTCTGCGTATTTGCTGCGACAGTCCCAGCTTTGAAAAGAGTGCCTCACGCATAGCAGGTGCTCAACCGACACCCACTGAACGAATGAATGACTGACTAAACAATTCAATAACACATCCATTCACTTCTAAACTCCCATCAACGCAAAGGTACAATGGAGATGCAGAACAATTACACGGTTCTCCCCTCCTCCAGGAGAAAGAGTCTGTCTAGAAACGGTCACGATGAACGAGAATGTAATAGCCGCGGGCTCTCAAAAGTGGAGGGCGAGTCGGTCCTGTCTCGGGAGCTTTCCTTGCAATCTTAGGTGCTCTAAGATGGCGGAGGGAAAGGGGCGGGAGGCTAGAAACCGTGAAAAGGGTGCTGAGGGAAGGGTCTTGGGCTGGCTGGGAGGTGAGGATGTCACCTGTACAGTTACAGAAAGGCCCTCCCTGGGGCTCCCACCAGCAAACGGCCATAAAGCTGTGGTAGTGTCCCCCACTTTCTCCCGTGCACTCAGAGAACCCCAAAGGAAGTAGCACCAAACTGCCAATTAAAGGGGAGAGAAAGCCCCTCTGTAAGAAACATCCAGAAAAATCAAAGTTCCCAAAACTTCATTGAGATGTATTGATAATAATACAATTTATAGAGCTTTTTACAAGTGTTTTCCTACTGTGTCCAAAACAGCCAAATGACTATTTTCTCCTAACTGTACATACTTGCATATGATCAGCCCACATTCTAAAACGCAACGAACTAATCTTAAAAAAATAAATAAAAATTAAATTAAATTAAATTAAATTAAATGAAAACCACGTACAACCTCTCCTGCACACGGCATTCAATACCCTCCTCGCAGAGTGTTAAAGTGGGTGGAATTCCAAGTCCCGGCCTGGCCTCGCCTGGGTGGCCGACCTTGGGCCAGTCCCCTCCCCGAGCTCAGCACCGAGTGAGGCTGGCGCCCCGGCCCTGCCTGCCTGCCGCTGGGGCCGCTGGCTCTCCCATGAGACCACGGCTGGGGGGACACCGGCCCCTCGAGGCCTGTCATCTGCAGAGGTGCTGGGCAGCCCGGCCTGTCCCCTGTCGTCGGGGCCGCCCGCCGCCGCCGCGCGCCGCCGCCGGGCCTGGCGTTTGGGCCGCCCGGTCGCTCGGCCCGAAGGCGGGCGCGGACGCGAACGCCAGACGCGGGCGGCCCGGGGCGCGTGGGGCCGCGGCGGCGGGCAGGGCCGGGGCGGGGGCCGGGGCAGAGGCCGCGGCGGCGGGCCGGGGCTGCGGCAGGGGCAGGGGCCGGGGCCGGGGCCGGGCAGGGGCGCGCGCGCGGCGGCAGCGGCGGCGGCGGGGAGGCCGCGCCGAGGAGCCCGCACCCTCGCGGCGCACGCGGCGGCGGCGGCGCGGCCCGGTCCGGCCCGTCCGGGCGTCCGCGCTGGGGCGCTTACCCGCGCGGGCGCCGCCTCGGCCATGGCTGCGCGCGTCGCTGTGTCGGCTGCTCGGCTCGGGCCGCCTGTCGGGCCTGGCGCGGCGCGGGCGGCGGCGGAGGCGGAGCGGAGCCGCCCAGCCTCGGAGCTCCTGCCCGGCGGCCGCGAGCTGCGTCCGAGCCACGTGCCCCACCGGCCCTTTAAACAAGAGCTGCGCTCGCGGCCGGGCCCGAGGGCGCGCACAGCGCCCCCTGCAGCCCGAAGGACCGCACGCGCGCGGCCGCGGCCCGCGCCCCCCGGGCCGCGGGGGCCCCCCGCAGGCGCCCGGCCGCGCACCCTCGCCAGAGCGCCGGGGGTCGACGCCGGGGAGCCTCCCGCCGCGGGCCGCCGCAGCCCGGGTGCCGTCGGGCGCAGGCGACCCCCGGGCCTGGCACCGGTGGGCGCGGGCCACGCGCGGGAGCGTCCCGGCGGGCCCAGCCCTGGCCCCCTACCCCCGTCCAGGATGCTGGGACTGAGGGACCCCAGCTTCCCGCACCGGGAAATCACGCCAGCATTTCGGAACTTGGGGAGCTTCCGCCTGGATGGGGGGAGAAGAGCCAGCATTGCAGGGGGATCTCAAGCGTATGCAGACTTACCGTTTTTACGCCTCTGCTGGCCCCAGTGACTGTTACTTTTAGTACATTAAACCCCGGAAAAACGCGGTGAGCGGGGCGGGGAGGATGGGTAAAGAACAAATAGAAAGACTTGGAAAAAAATTATTTCATTTAAAAAAAAAAGGAGGGGAAAATCCCTCCGTTTGCCCCCAAACCTCGTTGGGAACCCTGGTCTCCGCCTCCTGCCCTGGGGCCTACTCCATACTAGCACCCTGCTCGGGCGCTTCGGGAAGACCTGGGAAGACCTCGGAAGCCCTCCGTGCCACGCCCCGTGCTCCCTTCCGCTTCCGTAGCAGCCACCAACGGGGATCCTGGCGCTTTGGCTCCTACCTGGGCTTGCAGCGAGAGTAAATCTGTCCCTCGTTCAGCCCCAGGACGTTTCGAAGAAACCACTGAATCTAGGACCCATCTCCTCATTTGTAATCCAAGAGCCTTACTCTGGAACCAGTGCTACATCACTGAATGTCAGGTAAAATGTGTCCATGCAGTTTAAATTTTCTTTTCTACCTTTTCTGCATTTGTCATTCATCTTACAGCCTTTACCCCACAAGCCCCCTGACTCTTCTGTTTGCATTGGCCATTAGTTATTTATAAGATCGCCATTTACCAATATTTTATAATCCTAAATATAATGGTCTGACAGACCCCTGATGAGCTCTTAGCGTAAACCAAAATTAATTTTAGACTGTAATAAATAATAAAAAGGCATTTATTTGAGCAAAAAGGAGCTGCAGCCCTGGAAACACAGACTCTGGCGGCACCCCAAATCGTGTTCCACCAATCGTGAAAATTTCCACCCACGTTCTCAGTTAGGTCTGTTTCATGTAAGTGAGGTTATCAAAATTGTGCTGTTCTGATGGGACAGGGCAGGTCTCAATCTGCTGGTGGAAAGCAAAACCAGAGTGTCCCTAGACAGCGTAAACGAGGGGGCATAGTTTGGGGAGAATTCAGGGTGGGGTTCTTCCAGGCACAGGTACACAGAGTATTCGGGGGCCTGTCAGCAAATGGCCACGAAACGCTTTATAAAATGTGGGCCCTCAGCTGGCCATGGGGAGTCCATCACAGCCTTTAGATTCCTTCTCAGGGTTCACATCAGAAGCAGCTTCTAGAGATCCACACCAGGATCTCTGTTAATGCCCTCAGCACTCATTTGCAAATTGTGTTGGGGTTGGGTTAATTCCACAAAGGTTTCCACAGGGAACAATGCCATATATTGATCTGATCTGTTACCTTAAAGTGACACTTCCTAACCTTGCCCCAAACTCTAGGGTGTACCTCACTTGCAGAAGGTATCAATTTTGAAAGCTTAGGAGGGAAAGTATTAGCAGAGGGAGACCAGAAATACAACCAAGTCCCCCTTCCTCCGTGAAGCCATCCCTAATTCAGACAGGACTGAGCTCCCTAGTCTGTGAATTCCTGTTCATTCAATAAACGCGTGCTGAGCACCTCTGTGCAAACGCCCTGTCTGGATATGACTAAGACATGGTCCCTGCCTTCAGAAAGCGTCACATCCTGTTGGCTGTCTTGTCCATGTCTCCTTGTGTGTCACTCGCTTCCCACTGCAGCTGAGCTCAGTCAGGTCCTCACTGGATCTTGGTCTCATTCAAAAACCTCTTAACATATCCCCCACCACACCCCAAAAAATAACTCTTATTAGGTTAATCTTGCCAAATCACAGCTAGAACCAGGTCACCCTTTTGCTCAAAACTCTCAGCTCCCCATCACTCACTCAGTAAAACCCAAACCCTTTAGCCTGACTCCAACCATTTCATACCCCGTCCATCACTCCCCTTCTCACACCCACCCTCCAGCCAGACTGAATCCATCAGCGTTTATTTGGATATGCCCCAAATAAACGTGCTCAAGTGTCAAGTGTCTCCTGCTTTGTCCCGTCACTCCATTTAGAATGTCCTCCTTCCACGCTTAAAGATCCAGTTCAAAAATCCCCTCTCACAAAGCCTTCCCCACCATCCCACAACTCAATGTTATTTGTTCTCTCCATTTTTACACCTTCAGCCTCTTAATAGATATTTTCTACCTTTCGTTAGATTCCCTCAGTCTCTAAGCCCAAGAGCGAGATCTCCCATTTCACCTTGTGTCCCTCTGTAGACGTGGCCCAGAGGCCACTCACACTAGTGGGCCAGCAAACTCTAAGACTGCATGTAGAGTACTGTGCTGGTCTCGGGAAGGGCTGTGCAAATGTGCAGTCTGGGAAGAGCACGAATTTTGATAGAACATAAATTCAACTAGGGCAGAGAGCTTCGCTTTCTACACCACTGATGTGTCCCCAGTACTTAAAACAATGCCTGGCTAATAGGTGCTCCCTATGTATTTATTAGAAGGAGGTTATAAACAGCGAAAAAAATGAACAGTATGAGGCTCGCTGAGGGTGGTCCAGGGACGGAACGCAGGAGCTGCCTGTGGTCGGAAAGGGTGGTGTCAGCACCCAGTCACAGGAAGCCCAGCGTGGCAGCAGCTTACACCATTCAGACGGAGTGAAAGGTGAAGACACTCGGAGCAGGTTTGGTTGTGGATCTCTCGAGTTCTACACTAAAAAGCTTGGTGTCTGCCAGTAGCCAGTGAAATGCACCACAAGGCTTTGAGACAAGCCTGTCCAATGTGTGTTTCTGTGACAATAACCGGTAGTGTAACAGATGTGGGGTAGGAGATGAGTTAGGTTATTGAGTAGTTCAGGTGGGTGACAGTTAGGACCTTACCTGTAGGAACAGAGAAGATAAGACAGATTAGTCACTGATGCTTGACATTTATTCCTCCCTGGGTGTTGATTAGATCTGTCAAATGTGATCAGCGCTGTTCTCCGGTTCCACTTCCTGGTCCCACTTCCTGTTTTCTTCTGGACGCCTAGCAGAGCGAGCTTTCAGTGGAGGGCGGGAGGAAGAGGCTGAGTTTTTGCACCACTCAAGACAGTGCCTCCGCGTGCAGAGAATGACCTGGAGATCTTGTCAAAACGCAGACCTTGAGTCAGTGGGTCTGGGTCTGGGCCAGGGGACGCCGGTGCTGCTGGGGCAGAGACCACACTTTGGGTGACAAGGACTCAGACTTTAACGCAGGCACCAGGTACTTAACTGTGGGCACCCAGAAGCAACAGAGCCCGTGGTCAAGTGTGTGAGCTCCGAAGCAAGGCGGCCTGGTTCGTGTCCACCTCTGCCTGCTACTTCACCTCTTCGGTCTCTTCCCACATCTCGTGTGTCAAATGGGGTCATAATCGTACTCACCCCATAGGGTCGTGTGAGGATTACGTTTGTTTCCACGTGAAGAACTTCAAACAATAACTAGCACACGAGTGCACAGTAAATATTAGGCACAATTACACCAGTCCGCCTGCTCCATACAATTATTTCCCTGCCTCGGAGAACTCAGCAGTGCAAGGCAAAGGCTGGTCACGTTACAACCCTCAGCAAGGACCTGGGAGGGGAGAGTGGTCGAGGATGGGGCACGGGGTATCTGTAATGCAACCGCTGGGGGCTGGAGGCTGCAGCAGGGGCCTAAGGGGACGGTCCAACTCTCCTACCCATGGCGAGCACCTCGCGTGAGAATGCCGTGACGGCTTCCCTCCGTGTTGTTTCCACGCCAAGATTATCCTGCCCCTTTCTCTCCCCGTATCCCTCTCACTCCTCCCACGGGCCACTGTGCCGCCTTTACTGTGTAACGTCTCGTTTCTCTGGTTCTGTGCACAAGCATTTTAATTCACACAAATGGTAACGTTACAGATCTCGTCACACCTTCCACTCAGCACCGTACAGACCGACCCGTGTGGTACACGCGCATCTAGGCCAAGGCTCCTAACTGCCGTGCAGGGTCTCTGCACCCACGTCTCACCTGCCTTCTCTGCCTCCCACCTTCCCACGGCCGTCACCCAGACTGTCCGCAGCTCCTGACCACCACAGAAACGGTCCCACACGCGCCCCCTTCCTCGTCGGGCCTCTGTCATCGCTCCAGGTGAGGCGCCCCCCACACCTTGGCCCCAGGAGAGTACTCTTAACAAATGGAGAAGAACATCCCACGTGAGTGCTTTCTTTTGCTAGTAACAAGTTTTATTCTAGGCAACTGCAGGTCATCAAAGGGGCCCAGGCGCCCACTCCCATCTCCCTGAACGACAGAGGGACAGGTATTTGACACTCCTGAGACAAGCGCCTGTGTGCTTTTTCCTCCACCGTCTCTGGAACAGCCAGGCCCCGAACTAAATTAGGTGTGTCATCCGAACAAACTCAAGAACTGGCACGAGAGGAGCAAACTCGAAGAACCGCTGGTACGAGCTGGGCGAGCTCCGCAACGAGGCAGTGTCCACCCTGTGGGGCCGCGGACCCGGCCGTGGGGAAGCCCAGACCCCAGACACCCCAGACACCCCGTGTTAGCAGCTCCGGATGCTCAGCTCCTATACCGGACTCAACATTCCCGCACGGGCTTTGGGGTCCGCCCCTACGGCTTGCTTCTACCGGGTCCTTCTGACTCAGGGAGCCCCATCCGAGTGCCAATGGCTCTCACAAGAGGGGGCCGCCCTAGGCCCCCGCCCTCCGGTCTAACTAAGCGTGGGTGGGCTAGAAGCGCCCCGGAATCAACTCCCTCGTGGAGGGCAGGCCCGGTCCCCATGCGAGGACTTCTACGACTCTGGGAACTTAAAAAACAAACGTCAGACTGTATTTTTAGAAAATCAACTAAAGTCTAATTCCAAAAAAGGTTCTTCGGGGTGAGTTCACTTAAATTATTTCTTCTACTTGTTATTAACAGAGACTACAGAAGAGGTGGAAACAGACGGTCACGCTTTCCAGCCTCTGCCACACACCTGCTCACTCCTTCGGCCTGGCGCCAGCCTGCAGGAAGCCCTGAAATGCAGCGTCAGGCCCTCGGCCAGCCTCCGGCCCTGCGGGGTCCGAGAGCCAACCGCGGCCCGTGAGCATCAGTGCGGCTGGGAAACCCGGAGCACCGCAGGCGCGGAAGCCACGGGAAGGCAGCAGCAGGGCGGGCAGCAGGGGAGGCCTGGCCCCGAGCCGCCTGCCGCCTGGGCGCACACGGTTCTAAGGACGGCCTCCGGGGTCTACCTGCTGCCCGGGCGAGGGAAGGGGCTCCGTGACGCCCCCCAGGAAGCAGTCGGTCCCTGACTCTGCACAGTGTCTCCTCGGGGGACTACTGCCAGCCCCCTCCCCCCCGGACAGGCGAGGGGCTGGCCCCCTTAGAGCAGGCCGTTGGGCCTTCCGGGCTCCTGGGCCAGCCCGCCCCGCTCCCGCTGGTGGATCTTCTGGTGCTGCAGGAGGTGCTGCTTCTGCACGAAGCTCTTCTCGCACTCGGTGCAGCTGTAGGGCCGCTCGCCCGTGTGGATGCGCTGGTGTCGCACCAGGTCAGACGGGTGGCTGAAGCTCTTGCCGCAGTAGCCGCAGATGAGGGAACTGCGGCTCTTCCTCCAGGGGATGTGGCCGGGCAGGGCGACCAGGCTGTTGGGTGAGAACCTCTCCTGGACACAGTGGCCACCACTGGGCCCCTCCTGCAAGTGGCAGCGCTGGTGGGTGACCAGGCTCAGCCTGCAGCTGAAACTCCGCGTGCACACCTCACACTGGTGCAGCTTGGCCCTCTTGGCCTGGGGCTTCAGCCGCGGCCGTGGCCGCGGCCGCAGGCTCTCCTCCGGCTCCGAGGCTGCGGCAGGCTCCCACGCCGAGTGGCTCCGCAGGTGGGCGGCCAGCTGCTGCTTATAGCGGAAGCTGATCTCGCACTCAGCACACTCGTAGGGGTCGGAAGTGTCCCTTTTCAGCTTCAGGCCCTGCCCGCATTCCTGAGCTGGGTGCACCTGCCTGTTAGGTTTCTGCTTCGGGGGGCAGCCCACAGTTCTGCCGCTGCCAGGGTCCCCACTGCCTTCAATGGGCTCCTCGAGGTTAGTGTCCCCAGGTCCTGGTTCCAAGAGGACAGAGCTGCCCTGACTGTCCCAGAGCTCAGCCTGCTCTGGGCTCAGGAAAGCCTGCTCTTCTGCCGTGCCCGAGAATGTTCCAGGGAGACCCACAGGGCCTTGCTGGAGGTGCTGCGTCTCCTGCTTGATCGTAACCCCTTCTGCTGCCAAAACAAACACCGACAAAGATCACATTCCAACACCTCCGCTTTCTTCAGAGCTAAACAAACATCTCTGAATTTCAGAAGGGCTCAAATCAAAGCATCCCAGGAACGAGGGAATTAGGGCATCTGAAGGATGAGACCCACCGGGTTCTAAGACCTGAACAACTAAACCTACAGTCAGACATGCTGGCTGGAAAGCCGAATATATTATCTTATAGAACAATTTTATAAATGACAGCTTATAAAATTCCAAGCTTGTCCACAAATTTGCATTACATCTCTGTAAAAAAAAAATGGTTAGATGTACAGTAACTATACTAATTTAGGTGTGTTAAAAATAAAATAAGTCAAAGATTAAAAAAACAAAACATATAGCTATGTATCCAGCTCTCTCCTTCCTGCATATTCTTTTCAAATGAGCTCACTTACAAATGCTTTTTCTGCCTCTCACCCCGTAGCTTCACTCTTGAGCTGTGACCGACCCCATTCTCAATCCCCAGTGGGTTCCAACTAAAGCCTACTGCGTCCTCTATCCTGGAGGGCATGACGATGTCTGACGTGACTCCACACAGCGGGAATGAGTGAAGACGCACAGGGAATGGGTGAACTACTGATAATCACGAAGGCGTCTAGAGTAAGTGCCACATGAGGTCACTGATAATCGCTGTTTGGCAGTGGAAAAGCTCGCCACAGGCTGCAGGGGTGGAGAGGGGATGGAATATTCTGAAGCCACTCACCTGGGTGGACACCACCGGGGCCTTCCTCCTCCAAGTCGCCCAGCATCTCCGTACCCAACTCTGCCTCTTCCTCTGGCTGGCCGAGGACCTCTGGGTTGGAAAGGGCACAGTGTGAGCCCGGGGAGAGTAAAGCCTCAGCGTGCACTAGTCATTTGCTGATGGACAAGGTGACCAACGTCAAGGAGTTGACATTAAACTTCAAAAGATTCAAAGTACTATTCTTGTTACTTTCTGCCAGCAGTTTGGGAGGATTCGAGAACTATAGCTATTTCAAAGGATCCACTCAGCTGACCGCTGCCTTCGGTGCCCTGAATCACTGTGGCTCAGGCTGTCCGGCGCAGGGCACACCCCGCGTCCCCTGGCACCACCTCACATGTACGTGGTTTCAAGTGTTACCTTCTTTCTAATTTCATCTGTGCTAAAGCACTGCGAGCTAAGGCAGGCATCACCATCCCCGCCGTCACAGACAAGGAAAGAGCCACTAGCAGACCACACAACCCAGCCAAAGCCATGCAGTCACCTCCGTGACCCGATTGCTACTCCCCTCCCCTGCACTCTGCTCCAGCTGCACTGGCCTTGTTGACAACCCTACATGGACCTACGCCATAAAAGATTGTTCTTACCAAACGAAATACATTTATAATGTAATAGCTAATATTTTGCATAAAAAATGTGTATCTATTAAGCACCATTTCTAACCAACACAAAACAAACAGCGTTGAGACCACCACTGGGTGTAATTCCAGCCAAATGCCCAGGGAAGTCCTTGGCTAGCCTGCACTGCCGGTCTCAGCCCGGGGAACAAGAGATTTCGCATCCAGCGGTGGCCGTAAGCATCAGAAACAGCGTGAAGCCTCTGGCCACGTTACAGTCTAATGCATGGGCAGTGTCGGTCAGTAAAACGTGACCACGGAGAAGAAAGGCACGGCACTACGACCTTTCCAAGAGCCTCTGCGGCTGTGGACCTGGAGACCCCCCCTTCTCCACCTGCCCCCGGCTGACCGAGGGCCCAAGCCGAGCAGACCAGGCGCGGTCCTGACCGGCAGCGTCACGAGAGCTCCAGGGAGGCGAGCACTCACTCAGAGAGACCAGCGTCTCGTAGTTGCTCTTCATCACGTTCCGGTAGAGCTCCTTCTGCCAGTCCTCCAGGTTCTCCCACTCCTGCTCTGAGAAGCAGACGCCATCGTTTTCAAGTGCTCGGGACGCCTGAAATCACAAACGCCACACCGTGAGCCCTCCAGCAGCCCCGAGGGATGAGCCAGCACGTCCAGAACCGAAGTGAAAGGCCTACCTTGGGGGCCTCCGCCTTGCCACCCGGGGGCAGCCGCAGGACCCAGAAGTTCCTGTTCCTCAGCAGGTTCTCCATGTTCTCCAGCCGCCTCTGCAGCAGCCCGTACTCCTGCAGCAGCGTGCCCAGCACGGCCCACTTGCCCTCCAGCTGGTTCCCGAACTCCACGGCCGTCTTCTCGCAGTCGGCCAGCTTCTTCTCGGCCGTCCCCGTCCGGCCCTCCAGGCTCTGCAGCCGCGCGGCGTGGGACTCCATCTTCTTCTCCACCGCCTGGATGGCGGCCACCACGGTCCAGAGGGAGATCTCTGTAGTCTGCAAATAGGAGCTCTTCTCTGTCGCTGGCGGGGGCAGCGTGGAGGCAGCCAGCGGGGTGGAGCGGCGCTTCCTCCTGTGCTGAAGAACCAGACACGGGGTCAGGCGGTCAGTGTCACGTCCAGACAGCGAGTAAAGAAAACAGTAGGCCCGGAGGGGCCGGGAGTACTGAGAGCTGATCCCTGGTCTCTTCTTTTTTTTTTTAATTTAAAAAGTATGTTCTTTTGTATTCTGATGCTGCAAATTATACACATATGTTGTAATAAAAAAAAATACTGAAAAAAAGAAGGAAGGAAGGAAGGAAGGAAGGAAGGGTTATGTAAAGCACCACCATCTAGAAATAAGCAGTAAGAATCTTGAATTTCTTATAAGTTTTTCTCATCTTTTAACTTCTTTTTCAACAAAATTGAAATCATGTTGTACGTTCTGTTCTGTTACCTGCATTTCATACCCAGCACCTGCTCTAAGACTTTCCTGTGTCAGTTCATTTTTTAAAACAATTTCTTTCTATTTGATATGCTGGGCTATTTGTAACATTTTGCTATATGATAAACAATATAATTCATATGCATTCTTGACTCCACATTCCTGCCTGACCTTGTAGTTGATCTTGTCACCCTTGCTGAAGACCTTTCAGCGGCTCCTTACAATAAAGACAAAATTCCTCAGCGGGCCCTACAAGACTCAGCTCGTTCATCTTTGCATTGTAGCCAAAATAACTGAATAACACCTACCGAATCCTTATAAACACTCACCGAAATGATCCAAGTCCTCTGACGTTTCTCTTCCACTTCTCATTTTTATGGTCTGTCCCCGACAGTGGCTAAAGCTCAAAAGGACTAAAACCAACGCCTGAGATGTGTTCCTGCAGTGTCCCCTTGCCCGCACTGTCCCACTGCACGTTCAAATTCAGTCCTAACACCCAAGGCCTCATCTCCTTTTAAGCGGCACGCTTCCATCAGGGCTGCTTCTCTCACCACGGTGAGGAGACGGAGCCTAAGACACTGAGAAGGAATCTGTTACTGGTCATTCAAAGTTCCCCTCCAGTGAACGACCTGCTGAAGTGTTATCCATTCATCTTTTAGATTATCTGACTTTTCCTCACTGTCTCATAAGATTTCTATGTAAATTCTGGATACTAGTTTATCAGATGTGCTACAAGAATTTTCTCCTTATTTGTACCTCACGTTTTTATTCTTTATCATCATTTAATAAAAAGTCCTTAACTTTAATGTCGTTGAGTTTTATCAGTATTCATGCTTTTATGGTTTGAATTTTCATGTCAGATGTAAAAGAAAGAAAGATAGATAGATAGATAGATTCCACAATACTGTCTTCTAAATACTTTATAGTTTTGACTTCCACATTTACATATTTACCTCGACCCAGAATTGATCTCTGTGTACAGTGCAAGGTTCAATTTTCATACAGGAAATCAACAGATCTAAAACTATATAATGAAAAATCCATCACTTGTCCACTGACCTGCCATGCTATCTCTGTCATAAATCAAGTTTTCTTACCTATCAGTCTGTTTCTGAAATCTCTATTCTGTTCTACGGGTCAGTTTTTCCATCTCTTTACCAACATCAGTCTTAATGACCATAGCTTTCTGATGATTACCGACATCTGGTGAGACAAGTCCCGCCCCCTTGTTTCACAGGAGTATACTGACTGTTTGGGGACTGTTTATAGTCTACAAACTTTAAAGTTTTCACAAAAACACCTTTAAAGATTGTCTCTGGTACTGCATCAAATCCACAGATAAGTTTGAGAAGAGGTATCTTTAGGATAAGCTGTTTCGATCCATACACATAGTACACACCCTCCTTTTTAAAGGCATCTCTAATATCTTTCAATATTTAACCAGATTCCCAAGGTACCTGTTCCAATCATCAGTTGCTGTATAACAAATGATCCCCAGAGTTGGCAGATTAAGACCATACCATCTATGTTGCTCGGGAACCTGCAATTAAATGAAATTTAGCAGGGACATTTTGCATCTGGCTAGTCCACGTCAAATGGAGTGAACCGTGGGGCAGGCAGGCACTGGAATCTCCCGAGACCCCAAGCCACACAGAAAGGCAAACGGAGACGCTCTGTCCAACAGCCCTACCTAAGGTCCCCGTCCACGGCCAGCATTAACTACCAGGACACACTTGTTTCTAATGGGGTTTTTGGCCTTTTTTCTTCATTAATCTCTCTATACATAAAAATTATAGATATGGGATAAGATGTGTGTGGGAAAAAATCGTAGCCTATATATGTATATGTATCGTCCAATATTACAACTAGAAACATGACTATTTAAATTTAAATTAATTAAAATTAAATTTAAAAATTCAGTTCCTCAGTCATACGAACTACATTTCAAGTGCTCAATAGCCACATGTAACTGTGGGCCCTATACTCAGTGGTGCATATTTGAGAAAATATTTCCATCACCTCAGAAAGATCTACTGGATATACTACACCCTTACTAATTGTTTTCTGCTTGATAAAATACTAAGGCTATGTTAAAATCTTCTACTATTAGAGTGAATTTCCTTGTAGTTCTATCAATTTTTATTGTATATATTATAAGGCTCTATAATTAAGTGCATTTAAGATTAGAAATGTCATAGCGAGCTGGTAAATTGAGTCTTTTACCATTATAAAAGCAGTAGCAGCTGTCTATCTCTAACAATATCAATATAGTTAAGCCAATTTTATTTTAATCAGTATTAACCTGGCATATATTTTCATATCCTTTTACAATCAACCATTGCTACAGCTTTATCTTTTATTCTATCTCTTATAAACCATATAGTTGGATTCATCCCATCTTGCAATCTCTGCCTTTTGATTAGATCATTTAGTCCACTTACATTTATTGTAATTGTTGATGTATGTTTACCTATTTTTACTTTTCTGCTACATGTCTCATTTTTATCTTCTCTCTTGCCTTTAGATGATTTTTTTCTTATTCTATTATTACCCTTTTAATTTGTAAGTTACACAGCCAATTTCTAGTCTTTCAGCAACTATTCTAGAAGTCACAGGAAGCACACTTACAAAGACTTTTAAACATGTGAATTCTGATCTTCTCTTCCTAACCTTTACATCAGTGCTGCCGTATATTTTAATTCTTTTGTTTTTAACTTAAGAGATTATTATTGTTTTATTCGGTCAATATTTGTTTAGATTTATCCATTTTCATGGATCACAATTTCTTATATTGTCAGACCTTCCATTT
>PVKZ01004306.1:32817-89024 GCA_004027375.1 Macroglossus sobrinus
TTTTGTTTTTAACTTAAGAGATTATTATTGTTTTATTCGGTCAATATTTGTTTAGATTTATCCATTTTCATGGATCACAATTTCTTATATTGTCAGACCTTCCATTTAGGGTTGGTGTTTTTTTTGTTTTTTGGGGTTTTTTTTTTTTTTTTTTGCCTTCTCTGCATTTGGGATAATTTTCCTTTTACCTGAAATATATCTTTTAGAATTTTCTTTAATGGCAGCATATTGGTAGCAAACTGTCAGTGTTAATTTGTCTGAAAATATCTTTATTTCACTCATGTTTTTGAGAGATGCTTTTGCTGAATATAAACATTGGGGATCGCAGTTATTTTCTTCCATTCCGCTGACGGTATCACTCCAGTACTGTCTGGCTCCCACTGCTGCCGTTGTGAAGCTGGGCCCCAGTCTTACAGGATTTCATTTGAAGGTAATCTGTCTGGCTGCTTTTAAGAATCCTCTCTGCCTTGTATTCGGCACTTTCACTATCATGTTATAGGTAGATTTCTTTTTGTTTATCCCGATGGGATCTTCTGGGTTTCTACATATTAGTATCTGCATCCATTAGTTCTCCAATGTCCTCAGCCATTTGCTATTCCTCAAATATGGCCTACAGTGCCATATTTGTGTTTAGAGTGTTTGTGCCTACAGTATTTGTGTGTTTTCCTTCTGGAACACCAATGTTCAGCAAAAGCCCTCAAAGTTGGCTTCGGAACCGTGCTTAACTCTTAAGAGCTCCTTCTTTGGGCTTCAAGCAGTCTATACTAACAAACTTATCAAATACATTTGTATTTTTCCCCCCAGCATTTTCAGTCATTTTCATCAGGGCACCTACCTAGCCATACTATCAAATGATTGGTACAGAATCCTCATCTGAAGAGATTATGTCTGAGAACAGAAATATGCTCAAGAAAAACTTAAATACATTCTATAATGCCAGATCCGTAAGTTACTTAAAGTGTAGTCTGAGATTTTGGCAGATCTTTAAGGCTTTCTTTTAACGAGATCTGTTGATGACAGGTAGGAAACTGCACTGACAAGTCAGGAAGATGTATTTTGGAAGCTAGGGACTTGTCCGCCTGCCTCACTTTAATATTAATTTGGTCTTGAGGAAAAACCAAGTCTTTGAGTGGATCACCTTAATTCAACGAAGTCAGACGAGGTAAATAATGAAAATATGTGTGTCTTGTCTTTGCAATTCAATTGTAACTCCCTTGAGAGCAAACACTGTGTTCTCTAAGTCTTCCAATCCTTCCCCCTCTTAGTTCTTACCCACTTCATACAAGAAACAAACATATTGAGATACACTATCTTGCTCATGGTAAAGTTTTCACCACGGGATCTCCTTGGCTCTCAATTCTCACAAAATCTCATATGATTCTGAAAGTGTTTCGAAACCAAGAAATGCCACATTAAAAAACAGTTAAACTCCATCTGCCCTTTCTATAGCACATTCTCTTCTATTATCCAATTAACCACTACTCTGGAATAAAATGAAATGTCAGAGCTGGCAGAAGCCTCAGAGAGCATCTAGCAACTCGTCCAACAGTTTATTGCTAAGGAAACAGACGCCCAGAACTGGACGGCTGAGAGCTGAGTGATGGCTCCGTGCCCAGGATTTTGCTCACCCCAAGCTCTGTGTTCTGACATCCCAGAATGGGGATGGTTGGGGGAGGGGCGGGGGAAAGAGATCAGACAGCTCATCAAAAACAAACAAACAAACAAAACAAAAAACACTGCAACTGCACCGTGAGGTGACATCTGTCCCCAAGGAGAGGAAGCCCAGCCTGACTTTAACCTGTGGCTGCAACCCCAGGACACTCTGCAGTGGGAGAAGGTGGCAGAGGAACAAGCGAAACACATCAGGCCGAGAACGAGCTGGTCGCGGAGAGAGGACGAGTCCAGGGGTCCTCGGAGCACCGGGCGAGCTCACTGCCAGTGATGCGGACCCAGAGTTTCCAATCCGCGCCACCTCCCCAGCCTGGAAAGGGGCTATTGGCACGACGGAGAAAACGTGTGGGGACAGTCAGAAACCCAAGAACATGCAACAAGCCTGAGAAGTTTCCCAGCCAAGGCGCGTGACGCTGGGGCTCCGGCCCGACGCGGGAGAACCCGGCCAGGGGGAGGGCAGAGCCGCGGGGTCGCAGCGGGAGGGCGGTGCTCACCCGCGCCAGCGGCAACCCCGGGACACCCAGTCCCGCCCCGGCCAGGGGCTCCGCCATCCCGAACGCGCCCCCGAGTCGTGCCAGGAGGACTCTTACCCGAGCTGGCGCCGACTCCGCCATGGCTGCCAGTCGCCCCTCAACAGCCGGACCCCACCTGATACCCCTCGGGCTGCGTACGGGTCCCCTGGGCACCCTGGGCCCCTCCTCGAAGCGACCACCAGCGCCGTGTTGACACAAGGTGCATTGTGGGAGTGCGGCCCTGATAGGCCAAGACGGGCTGCAGCCGCTCTTCCTCGGAGCGCGGCTTTGCCACTGCGCCCCCGTGCGGCAGGAGGCTGAACGGCGGCTCGGCATCCCGCGCCAGTGGGTTGATATTGGAAGGGCTCAGCCCCTCAAGCTCAAGTTCAGAGTTTCAGGCAAACCCATGGGCCTTTGTGTGTCTTCTAGGAGCCTAGCACTCTGCTAGGCACTTTGAAGGATTCCAAAACGTTTAAACTTAGACTTCGCTCTGAGGGAAGAGATAATCGAGTTGGAGAAAACAGCTATGGTCCCCAATGGCAGGTGTGTTATTCCAAAGTGTTATTTTGCTTTTTAGAAACTAGAAACACAGTTCCCATCTCAACAGCGCGGGGTCAGGTGCCCCGGCCACACCACTGTGGCCTATTAATTATGGTGATCACATGATCTGGATCCCTCTGAGAGCTAAACTCTCAACGTTCACAGGACTGGGTCCTTCTTAGCCTGTGGAGCTCAGGTCAGACTTTACCTCCTCAGAGACACTCCCTGCCCACCCAGTCTACAATCCAACAGCCTCCTCCATCCCAACCCTCAACCTACATATCTGCCTCGAAATCTGTCATAGCATTTATCACTATCTGAAATAACCTCATGTCATGTCCCCGATAGTTTACATCGTAATGATGTGCCTCTTAAAAATGTCCCTCCATAGTACCCTCCACTTCCTTAACAAAGAAGTGCCCTAATAAATACTTTTAGGGGCTTGAATGGTGAATCAGAGAGTGAGCTAGGAAAAGTCACCCCCCAGAGAAGGCATGATGTCCAGGACAAGCGGGTCAACACGAGGCTGATTAAATCATTAATATATAAAGAGAGAACGGGCCAGGTGGAGCAAACTAGTCAGCCAAGGACATGTGTCCAAGGTCTGACTGACTCTCTCAGGCCAACAAACATACTGCAGACACAGAAAACGTATCATGACTATGGAGACAGACGTTATCCAGACATAGGATACTGAGGTCATTAAATGCTTGTTATGGAACCCATGCCATCTGCCATTTCTGTGTTCACCAGGCACCCTTCCGATGATGCAGGTTCTCGTGCAGCTACTCGGAGACCACATGCAGGTCAAGCTGATGCAAACGTCCGGCCCACCCTTGGAAATTAGGACACTGAGACTCTGGATTACCCATCAGTCAGTCTCTAGAGTGAGCTTGGTCCAGCATCCCTGAGTCTGGAACTCTGGAAGAATATTTAGATCACATTTCCAGTGTGCAAGGGAGGCAGCACCAGGTACTGGTTTGAAGTCTCGTGGGCTTTGGGAGATGCAGATGGGTCCCTAGCCCAGAGCAGCCGCTTACTAGCTGCAGACCTTGGGCAAGTCATTAACATCTTGGCACCTCCGTTTCCTCAGTATTAGTGCGAAATAATAATGGCACGTATCCCAGAGAGTTGTACAAATGAAATAAATTAGTTTGAGTCAAGTGCTTAGAACAGGTCACTGGGTAAGAGCTCAGGCTGCTAGTACCCTTTGCTTCCCAGCTCCTTCACTTCCTAAGCGGTGTGGTTCGTGCTCACTCCGCCTCGGTGTCTTCCCACTGAGAATAGGAACGCCACCTCCTAGGATTGTTGATGGGTTAGAAGAAATGACATGGGTTAAGTGAAGTATGTATGTAGCTGAAAGCCTGGCAGATAGCCAGCACTCAACAACAGGCGATTTCTCATGTGGTTTGTTTTTGCCTTGGCAAGGTCCAAGCCCTGAACTGCAATGAATTCACCATGACAAATGTTACCTCGCTTGTCTCTCAGAAGCCACCCATTTGTCCTTCCCCAATGACACTCAGATCTCGGCACAGGCTTTTAAATAAACTTTTAAATGAGGTTCACAATTATTCCCGTCAGCGGCAGTGGTATCAGAGGAATCAAGAAAATATATTCTTAGTACCTGTATCCTGTCATCTTTATATCTGCAGAATGGTCGCGACATGCAGAGCTGAACATGACCGTAGACATCATCTCATCCACACCCTCACTTTTAGTGACAAAGTATTCTCTGAATCACAAATGGTATAAATTAAGTTTAAAATAATGCTTTAAAAATATTCATCTTGTTCTTTAAATCTTCTAGGGTATGACTTATAGCATACATAACCTTAGCATATATATGTACATACATGTATGCCCACACGTTTTTTTTATTCAAGAAAGTTTATAGGCCACGGCTTTATTCCATTTAGAAGAGGCCCTTTCTATTCTGTTCCCCTTACTATCCCACAAGTCTCTAGATGGCAGGGACCATGTCTTTCATGTTCCTTCTCTCGAAAAAAAATGCTCCACTTGGCTTGCAGGTCACTAAGAATCCTTGAACGAACACACCTTGGCTCAGTCTGTGTCCCATCCTTTTGTACGTATGTGTGCAGTGGGCATCTGATGACTTCGTCAGCCTAGCACTTCCTCTGGGCGTAGCACCTCGTTCTCTTTGGGGACTTCCCCAGTTCTGGAAGGACGTATCAACAGCTCTTAGCAGTGGATGCTTCTTAACAGGGAGTCTGGTAGGAAAGAGTTTTACTCTTCATTGTCTTTTTATTTTTCCCCATTTAAATGTTTACTATGTGCCTTTTAAATGAAAAGTTAATTTTAATGGATGAGCAGAATAAAAACCTGCCCCAAAGCAGGCCCCTGTTCTGCCTCAGAAAGTGGACTAGAGTCTAGACTGAGGATCCTTGCCACCTGCGAGAGGGTCACATTGAGTGTCACTGCCTCTGATCAGCTCGGGGGGCAGAGCTCACTCTGGAACTCTCCCGGGGCCAGTGGTAAAGGCTGGGGTGACTTGACTCCTAGTGGAGCTGAGGAGGCTCTTGGGGACCAGGGACACACCAGACCGGGACCCAGGAAACCAGATACTACGTTTCAGCCCTCTTACTTGCTCAGTCACTAACCTCTTTGGGAATCAGCTCCTTGAGGGTAAAATAAAGGGATACACTTGAACTACGTGCCCAAACGTTTCAGGCCCATGTCTCAATAGTACTGATTTCTCCTTCTCCATACTCTCAACAGCCAAAAGAAAAATTTTTTGTTGTTGGTCTGATTTTCCATGATTTAGGTTATGAAAATACTCATTTTCTGCATATGCTTTTGGAAAGCTGCATACACCCGACCAAAACACCGAATGGAAGGGCCTCTTCTGCACTCACAAAACTCCATGGAACATGACTGTTTCGTTTCTCATTGCAACTCGTTCTCTTAAGTCCTTCAAAAAGCAGAATGAAGGAAAAAACATCCATGAGTTGGATTCCAGTCCAACGAGGCTTTCCCGTACAGAGCCGCGCTGGAGAGCCCTGGAGGGCCTTGCAAACATGCAGTCTGCGATCTGGACACTTTTTATTTCGTTTTAAGAATTCCCTTTGCATGTGGCAAAAACGGGTCTGAGGAAAAGAGAGCGGTACAGATGGCGGGGGGCGGCGGAAGGAGGGCGCTCACAGACGTGGTGCCGGGAGCTGGATGCCACCTGTGCCCCCGGCCGCCAGAGAAGCGGGGTGGATGGAGGGAGCAAGGAAAGTCATTCTCGACACAAACCGGGGTCCTGGGGCGTGCCGCCCCAGCCCAGTGCCGCCGGGCCATGCAGGATGCAGAAACGGAGGCTGTGGCCTCGGGACCACAGAGCGTTTGCACCAACACAAGGAGTCCTTTGGGCACCTCCTGAGGCACCTGCGGGGTCTGGAGCAGCGGAGGGCTGTGGCCATGGCCACAGCATGGCAGTTGACAGATAGCACCAGTTGGGAGGCTCAGGGCAGGAGAGAGGCCGAGGCGCTCGGCCTCCAGCACCCACTGGCCCGGCCCTCCCGGGAAGAGACCGGCTTCCTGGGGGGCTGCTCCTGCAGCACGAGGCTCGCCCTCTGCCCGGGGAGAGCTGGGATCGGAGTGAGGTCTGACCCAGGGCGGCGGCTGCCCCACAAGGGGGGCCCTTTCGGGAGCCCGAGCACGGGCATTTTGCAGCCAATCTGTTCCCATTCCCAGGAACCCCAGGAGTTGGCCCCGAGCTGCTTCTGGTTATTTTGGAGGAAAGGGAGAAGAGAGAGACCGGGAGAGGCCAGACCAGAGAGGTCTCTCCAACGTCAGAGGTAGGCAGTGTGTGGTGGGGACACCGCGCTGGGGGCAGGAGCCCTGGTCCCAGCTCTGCCACTCTCTTCTTGTGTGAATTTCTCTGCACCGTCTCACCTGCGTCTCCCGACCCGTTACCAAGTCAGGCAAATCCTACCCCACTTACCTCAGAGAGATAGGCTAAGGGTGAAAATAGATAACGGCTAGAAAACACGTTTACAAAAGTATAAAGCGCTATTGGAACGCGAGGCAGTGTCGTCGTCACGGAGATGGTGTCCCTCGGCGCATCCCTCCGCGCGGTCACACCGCCGCTTCCTTTTCCGGCGTCTCTCACCCTCAGCACCTGATTCCCTGACCTTGCAAGGCTCCGGAGACCCTCTGGGCGGGGACGAGATGCTGCCCCGTCAGCGGCTGGCTTCCGCTGACCCGTCTGCGACCCCAGTGGCAGAACGGGGCGCTCTAGGTGTCTGACGCTCTTGTCTCATCACTGTCCCGCTGGCACCTTTCCTGCGGGAAGCCACCGAGCTGGCCCCCATGGGCCGCCCTACGAGATGAGCTGGGGTGTCCACTCCGGCGGACGGGTCCAGGGCACCCCTGCCCAACCCCCGGGGAGGGGGGGGGGCCTTGTTCCGAGTGCAGTTCCTGCTCCCGACTTCCAGCAGGTGGCGGGCGGAGGGAGGGAAGGCGGGCGGAGATGGGGGGTCCTCAGGCCGCCCCCCAGGCCTGCCCCCCGCTGCTCCGGCCCCTGGGCCCTCCCCTCCCCCAGCCCAGCCCTAGTCTCGCTCGGGCGGCGCCTGGGCGGGCCGCGGGGCGCCGAGGCCCGGGCCCGCGCCGTGCACGCGCAGGTGGTCCTTGAGCGACTCCTTGTAGCGGAAGCTCTTGCCGCACTCGCCGCACGCGTACGGCCGCTCGCCCGTGTGGATGCGCTGGTGCTTGAGCAGGTTCTGCTTGCGGATGAAGCTCTTGCCGCACAGCGCGCACTGGAAGGGCCGCTCGCCCGTGTGCAGCCGCTGGTGGTTCTGCAGGTGCTCCTTGCGGCTGTACGTCTTCTCGCACTCCGAGCACTTGTAGGGCCGCTCGCCGCGGTGCGTCATCTGGTGGCGGATGAGGCCCGAGTGGCAGTTGAAGCTCTTCTCGCACTCGGCGCACTCGTACGGCCGCTCCTTGGTGTGGCTGCGGTGGTGGATGATGAGGCTCTTGCGCACCCCGAAGCTCTTGCCGCACTCGGGGCACGAGTAGGGCTTGCTGCGCGCGCCGTGCAGGAGGCCGCGCCGCAGCCCGCCGCCCGGGCAGCAGCTGCCGCAGCCCGTGCCGCCCCCCGGGCCGCCGCCGCCCGCGCCCCCGCCGCCCGCCAGCGCCGCGGCCGCCGCGCCGCAGTCGGCGGCCAGCGCCGGGAAGCCGTCGTCCAGCAGCGCCGCCGCGCCCCGGCTCGGGGGGCCGCCCGCGCCCTCGGCCGCCGCGGCCGGGGGCTGGCTCGGCGGGGCGGGCTGGGGCTGCGGGGCCGGGGTCTTCACCATCAGCAGGCCGTCACCTGGAGGGGGGGAGACGCAGAGAAGTGACAGGCCGCCGGCGCCCCGCCCAGGACCCCACAGCGCCCCCAGTGTCCTCTGTGGCTTGGCGTGAGTCACGGGTGATCTGGGCCTCAGGTTCGCTACAAAATGAGATGGAGCGAGGCAAGCGGTCACAGTCACGGGCACATCCCGCATGGCTCTAAGGCCCCTTGACCCTGACCTGGCCAAAGCCACCTGGAGAGCACCAGAAGCAAGTAAGCAGCAGCGTTTAGGACAGAACGTGTCTCCGAAATGCAGGGGGCTGCTGGGCACGGAGAAGGCACTAAGTAGATACTTGTCACATCACAGAAACTGAAGGCGGCTGGAACCACTGTTAACCTAAGGCAGTGCATAACGTAAGAATTTCAGGAGGGCGCTCTCAAATCACCTTCTCTGGGGACCGGCATCTGGATGGGGGGGGAGTGGCGGGACCCTAAAGTCCTCCTCCTCCTACTTCTGACTTCCTGGAGCCTCACGCAGGCCACCTCTGGGTGAGCCAGACCGTGTTCCCGTCTTACAGGAGCAGGGACTAATACACACGCATTAACCTCTGAGGTCGGGCGCTGCTTTTACTGAAGTCTGGTGTCCAGTGAGGCTGAAGTCCGAGGGAGGGTGGCAGGGACAGACTGGTCTCAAGTATTTCTGAGTTTTACTCTCCATCCTCCCCACATTCTCCCCTTCCGACCCCTACCCGGATGGCTGTGCCAGGTGATACCAAAAGTCCATCTGGTTGCCCTTGGCAACCCCAACACTGGATGTGTTTGGGTGGTCAAAAAAAATCACAGGTGAGGTGCTAATTTCACATTCCAAAATTAACCCTGGAAGGCGGGCTCATCTTGGGAGAAAGACAAGGGCCTCTGACAGGAGGCTCTGGGACCGGGCAGGCAGGAGAAGCATCTCCAGATTCCACTGTCCCCCAGACTCTGGGCGTGTCCTGATAAATGCTAAGGTTCCAAGGCCTCCAGAGACAAAACAACATGAAGCAAATTGCTCTATGGCTCAGCACGTCCAACTGGAGAAGCAAAATGGTCCAGTAATTTGCAGAGCCTTGCCATCTCCGCACGGGCTTCCCTAGATCTGTCCCCACAACCGCACAGGGGGAAAAGTCCCCTCCAGGCCCACGCGCTCCTAGCCGACTCGTGAAAATCAAAAGATAGGCTTGAGGGACAAGGGTTTGGGTAAAATCTGCGGGCATGATGTTTGATGAACTGGTACCTATGCCTTCAAGGCCAAAGCTAGAAATGGCGGCCTGGGAGCTGCAGAGCTTGTCCTCACGGTCCCTGGCTTTCCCTGTCTCATCTCACCCCACCTACAGGTTAGAAAGAAGACGACTTTGAATTCTATCTTTCAAACAAGGTCACACACTGTTCCTCTCTTGTCCCTTGCTCACTCCGCCAGCCCCTCCCCGCTCTCCAGACTGAACGAAGTTTGTCTCACTGACAATGGGGATCCGCTTACCTGGGTTTGAAATAGCCTTTCAGACCAGAAATAACCCGTGTCCTCAGCTCTTACGCGGATTTTAAGCTCTTAGAGGGTGTCAGGAGTATGGACAAGGAACATGTGTTTAGCTGTCCCTTCAACACTCCAATCGACCAGGAGACACTAACTCAGCTGTTCTCAGGACGATGGCACCGGGTCTGGCAAGGAACGCCGGCCATGCACTAAGCGTGTTAGATAATCCACGAGCACAGGCCTGCGGCCACTGGCCAATGAGCGGAGTTTCACCCGAGACCCAAGTCGGGCGAGATGTTTAGTGGGAAACTTGTTAAGGGAAAAATATCCCCTCTCCCTACTTGAGCTTGAGTGCCTTCACCAGTGACACTGGGGTGTCGGCTCAGAACTGGCTTGGGTACTGTGGCCAGTGTTTCCCAGCATGTGAGCCACCTGCTGCCAACACCACCTGCTCAGGCACCACCGGCCCAGCTCACTCCTGGCCCATTCACCTTTCCCTGCTGCTGTGGGCTGTGTCTCCCAAAAAGATATGTTGAAATCTGAACCCCCAGGACCTCAAAATGTGACCTCATTTGGACACAGGGCCCTTGCAGATGTAATTAGTTACGATGAGGTCATACTGGAGTTGGGAGGGGGGTCCTGACCCAATATGACTGTCCCTGTAAGAAGATGGCCTGGTGAAGACACAGACACAAAGGGAGAAACCACGTGAAGACAGGTTGCTGGGGTGACACAGCTACAAGCCCAGGAACGCCAAAGATCGCCAACAGACGCCAGGAGCTAGGAGGAGGCGGGGAAGGGTTCCCTACGGCTTTTAGAGAGGGCACTCCTGGTCCCCAAAACTGCAAGACAACACATCTCTGTTGTCTAAAGCCACCTAGTTCATGGGACTTTGTCAAGACAGCCCTAGGAAATGACCACACCCCTAAAAGGGGTGGGGACAGTGCTCTGGTAGAGACCACTGAGAGGCCGCCGTGACCGAGCATGGCCCCATCGGGGGTGGCCGGGGGCGAGCAGCCCGCCCTCTGGACGACACTCCCGGGGGGCCCCGGGGCGCAGTACTCACCGGGGCCAGTCTCTAAGCTGGGCTCGCCTTCTATGGGGTCGCGCGGGCCCCATGCGTACGGCTGCTCCTCCTGCTTGATCCACGACAAAATGTCATGCGCTGAGATCAGAGACTCTGTGCAGGGAGAGAAGGCAGACTCAGCGTCTGTTCATTCCCCCCGAGCCGCCCACCCACGCTTCAAAACCCAGCACGAGCGAAGGCTGTCGCTCTAGCTCGCGGGGCACGAGGTGGTTTTGGTATCTGTTTCATTTACCTACTGTCCTCCCCGAGCTCAGGCCCTCCTAAACGGGACCTCGCTTGTGCGCGCTACGTTTCCAGGTGGCCGGGGACGAGGTGGTTTGTCTCAGGTCTATGCGGCGGCAGAGCCAGGATCAGAACCCAGGTCTCCCGACTCTGTCCACTGAGCCCCAGAGCAGCCCGTGGGTCCCGGACAGGCCAGAGAGCAGCCTGGTCTCTGACACCCATGAGACCGAGGGATGAGAGGCAGGACTTAAAAATCACCGATGGGAGAAGTGGTGACCACAGGTCACTGTAAGAACTGCAGTGGGGACTGGCTCCTTATCAGGGAAGGGCCAGCTGTCCCTTCTGCCCTGGAACCGTCTCCACCTCCCCAGGGTAAGGCTGCAGAGTTATGCTAGATTTTACGTCCTGGTTCGGGAGGTGGCCACCCAACAAGATGACACTGGATTTCTCCGGGTCTGCAAGCATACGTGAACACACACGCACACGCACACACACAGGCCCTGGGCTTCCCTGTGGTTCTTTCATGCTTTCCTTTAGCCCTGGCCCCTGCTCAGAAGTTTGCTGGGAGACATCTAACTAGTATTCACTCAGAAATTCCCAAAACTGTAAATCCCTTTCTTTTTGTCACAGAAGCCTTTTTGGTTATATGTATTGTTCAAAAGTCAGTGAAGTAATTTCAGTATTATTTACAGTGACACAGTAAACTACCGATTTAATGACTCCTTTAGAAAAATCCTCTTCACTTTACTAACAGTTATAAAGTCTGTGCAAAGTCACTAACTGAGCCTTTTCTTTTCTTTTTTTTTGTTCTCTGAGTCTTCCTTGGCCTTTGACCGATCACTGGTGAATTTGCCAAAAGTTATAAAAGTCATCTGCGAGGGGACTGTCCCCCCGATCGTCGTCCTGGCATCCTGCTCACCTGAATTGGGGTCGGTTGGTATGTCCCTCTCCGCCAAGTCCTGCTGATCCCACACACATGGGGGCTCCTCCTGTTTGATCCGCGACAAGAGGTCCTGGGCCGAGGCTGGCGAGTCTGCACACGGGGACAGGGTGGCAGAGGTGTTGGGGAACGTGGAAATGCCCACGAGTCTGTGCTTTGAGTACAGCTCTCACTTCATGCAATTACGTCTCTCCCCCACACGTCGGGTATGATTAAACGTTGCTAATTAGTTAAAGGTTTGAGTCAGCTTGGACTTAACGGAGCTTTTGCTGTGAATAACTGGCTACTGTCAGCCAGTGACTTCGAGAGAGAGAGTCTTGTGCTTTAGGAGCTTAGAGGAGGTTCATGCTCGAATACGCAGCACTGAGCACTACCGCAGGAAGAGGCATCTTAGCATCCTTCCAGGAGAATGGTGCCTTCCAGGAAGCCTTTTCTCATAACCATTTTTAACTGGATTTTTCTAAAATGCATCTAAAATGTGTCTTCTTTCTTCTGCAGAATCTATTAAACCCCCTTTACCCTCTTATCTCTGAAACCTCTTAAGAGGAAGATGTAACACCGTGATGCCTTCGAGGGCTGTGCTGGATGACAAGGGAACCGGCTTTCCTCAACCCAGACTCTGTGATCACTTACCTATGGGTGTGAGGCTCTGACTACGGGGGATGAGGTGTGTGGAGATCTAAGCTGCGGATAAGTGAAGAGCTATAGTGTGTGAATATATCTTGTGCTGGTTAATTTTATGGGTCCGCTTGGCTAGGCCACAGTACCCAGACATTTGGCCAAACGTTATTCTAGATGTTGCTGTGAAGGTATTTTTTTTTTTAGATGGACTTAACACGGAAATCAGCAAACTCTGAATAAAGCAGATTACCCTCCATAATGCAGGTGGGCCTCATCTAATCAGTTGAAGGCCTTAAAGAACATGCTGGCCTCCCCCTAGGAAGGAGGAGCTGTCAGCAGACAGCCCTGGCTCCCCAGCCTGCTGGCCCATCTGAAGGTTCTCGATGTGCCAGCCTCCACAATCATGGAAGCCGATGCCTTCCAATCAATCAACCAATCAATCAATCAATTGTTCTGTTTCTCTCTATATATATATACACACAAGCACACCTGCCCCCACCAGGAGCACATCTGCTCTAACATCTGTTCTCGCACCCAGAGTCCAGCTGGATGCCATCCAAGAGGAGCCCTCCAGATGCCCCACAGGGCGGCAGCCGAGCCCGGCCTGGTGCAGAGGCCACAGTCCCTAAAGGCTCGTGTAAAGCGACGAAGGCTCTTCCGGGTCCGAAGCAGGGTTTACGGACCGGTACCCCCCACCAGAGCCTCATTGGTGCCTTCACACCGCACTGCTGCCCTGATGGGGCCTGTCGCGGGGGAGGATGGGGCAGCTAGAAACTGATATTAGGAAGAGGAGGAAACGGAAGGCAGCCCAGACGAGCCCGCACAGGGTCAAGGCCCCCGCCACGCCTGCGCCCGCCCTGGATGCACAGTCCTGCCGCTTCCAGCACAGGCCCCCGGCCGTGCAGGCACGGCGCATAGATCCGGGGACCCTCCCTCCGCCCCCACACTGCCCCCCGGCTCTGCGGCTGCTCCGCTCACTCACCCGTGACGGGTTCCGTGGCTACGGCTCGCTCGTCCAGGCCCCGCTGGCCCCGGGCCTGACGCAGCGCTTCCTCCCGCTTCACCTGGGACGGGGCGTCCTGCGCAGGCACCAGGGGCTCCGCGCCTGGGGACACAGAAGCGCATCATTCGGGGTCTTGTTTTCCCTGAATGATTGTCACGCACACGCTCCTGCGGTCGGGAGCATGGCTGATAGCGCTCGCCGGGGAAGAGCACAGGAGTCTTGGGTTCCTGGGGTGACTCTGGGGAACCCCGAGGAGCAGACGGTCCGTAGAGCAGAGAGGCGATCAACATCCAGGACAAAGGGGCAGGCCGAGAGACAAAATGAGGTGCGAAAGCTGGGAGAGAGTTCTAGAAACAGCCTCACGCCGGGCTGGGTGCAGAGCAGGAGCGGGCCATAAAGTTTGCCAGACACAACACACACACACACACACACACACACACACACACACACACACACTCGGACACACTCACATACGCACACGTGGTCAGCAGGGAGTTAGATGGGCAGAGAGATGCAACCTGGCCCCATTCCTGGACGGATAATGCACAGCGACCTCGTGCATAAAAGACAGTGAGATATCTTTCATGTAACCCCAAGACGTGACAAACAGGGCACGTTCCTCCTGTAAAGATGGATGGCACGCTGTCCTAGCCCTGCAAGCACACGGCTCAGGCGGCAGGAAAGAGGTTAGATGAGGAATCGGAAGGCGTAAGTCCTAGTGTCGACTGTGCCGCCCCCGCCCAGCAGATGAGTCACGTGACCCCTCTGGCTCTCAGTCTGCTAGTCCCATCCTTGAAACGGGCAGAACGGTCCCTGTCCTATCTCACACACGGTGATGGATGACACTCAGTAAAACCGTGAGTTTCCAGTGCTTTCAGGGCTGAAGGGTACCTCAGCCGCTGACCTCAGACGTTTGCAGGTTCTACGGATTTTTGCCATAAACATTTTCGCCATGAGCATCTCGCTGCACAACTAATTGGCCATAGGCAATTTCGCCATAAAAGATAAAATAACGAAAAATAAGAGGGACATTAAAAAGGATGCGATGAAACGTGAAACATTAACAACCGAATTAAAAAGGCTTTACTATGAAAAATGAAAACACAGTGTCTTCAAAGTCTGTCCTTCACGGCATTATGTTTTAAAATTTTTGCTAGTTGATTCGTCTGCTCGTTTGGCATCACCTTTTTTTCTTTCTCGCTACATTTGCTTCCCTCGTTAAGAGAAGTTATCCGTTTCCACCCAAAGAATGGATAACTCACGCTCCTGAAGACCTGGGAATCAGGGAATCAGCAGCCACCGTCTATACTTGGCAAACTCCCGGTGCTGATGGGCAGGGGCTGGATGGCTGCTTCCCAGAGGACTGGCAGACAGTGACGTGCGGTCACTCTCGGGCACAGGATGCGACCTGGCTTTACCTGCAGTTGTTATCGTCCCTAATTTTAAGGTCGTCACACCGACTTGTGACCATGTAGACCAGTATGAAGGCTAAGATTATGCAACGTAAACATGGGAGTAACTACAAGAACCTCTTCAATGGACAGATGAGGCCAAACTGGCTTAAGTAGAAGTAACCTGTTCTTTTATCTTTTATGGCAAAATTGCCTCACGGCCAGTCTTACATGGGGCCACAGCACAGCTACACGTCCATGCCATGCCCCCTCCCTGTCCCCAGCCACCTGCCTGGGGCCGGGCCTGGGGCTGCTCACTACAGGTCACTACCAGGCCTCGGCAGGCAGGCCGGAAGCCCGCCCGGTCCTCGTCTCTCCGCCCAGCTTACCTGGGCGTCCAGAGCCGTGGGGCTCTGAGGACGAACACCCCCAGGGTGCATGGAGGCCCTGAAATCTCGTCTTGGAAGTGACCGCCCCATTTCCATGGCGGCAGAACGGGCCCCACGAGCTACTCAAGAGAAGCCCCGTTGGGTTCGGGCCGGGACGGAGGGGCTCCTCTCCTGCCCTTGCCCTGGACGGGGGTCTTATCAGCTGCCATCACCTGTGTCCGGATCCATCAGGATTTCTCTGTCCCCCGGGTCACGCTGCTCCCACACGCAAGGCTCTTCCCTGGGCTCGGCCTGGGACGGAGCATCTGGCTTGGGCGCTGTCCCCTCCGCATCTGGAATGAGTGGGAAGGGAAGGAAGGCCCAAGGGAAGGTGACCGAGGGGTCCTCATCGCGGGCACTGACGGACACCTCCCTCCCCGAGCCCCCTCCTCCAATAGTCACATAGCGCTCGATTCCATGGTGATCGGCCCTGCTACCGGCTGTTTCATTTTCACTCTCTCTTCCTCGCATTAGAAGCAAAATCGTTTCTTGCGTTCACATTAGGTATCGACACGAAACGCTTTGCCCAGGTGGTGCGACCGGGGGTTGAGAGCACGTCACCCGCCTCTCCAGGACCGCCGGCCCGAGGCAGGAGCGTGTCCTTACCCAGGGACATCAGGGTTTTGTAGTTCTCCTTGACCAGGTTGTTGTAAAGCTCCTTCTGCCACTCGTCCAGGTTCTTCCACTCGTCCTCGGAGAAGTAGACGGCAATGTCCACAAAAGTCACCGGGACCTGCGCCAACGAGAGCGTGAGTCTGGCACCCCGCCTGCTTCTCCCACCACGTCCGTCCCCTTCACGGGCCACGCGCCGCCCCGGCCGCGGCCTGGCCCCTGCTCTCCATGGCGACACGTCCCCCTCGGCCCAGCCCAGTCCCTCTCAGCGGTTTGGGCCACTTTGTCCCTGATCTCCTGATGCTTCCAGGACAATGATGGTAAATGCTGCCTTTGTTTTCAAAGCATTTAATTGCACCCTCCATAAATTCACGTTTAGGTTAATGGGGCACCCGAAGGTAAGGCAGAAGCCGGTGAGCATGGCACTCGGGGTGACGGGGTGTGGGCGGCTCTCGGAGAGGGCATCGGTGAGCCAAGGACACTAGAACTCCGTTACAAAGCCTGTGTTTCTGATCCGGTCACCTCTGCGTCCACAGAGACACGTTTGTCACTACGACGTGTAAAATCTAAAGGCACGTGCTGACACTCCGGGACCCCGGAGCTGCCGTTCACCGCTGCACCCCAGGCCCGCAGTAGCGCGCGGTCTGGAGTGAGCGCGGCTCTGTTCAGCGTGCTGGACAGAGGCCGCCAGCCCTGCCGCAGCCTAAGCCACCCAGCGCCCCGCGTCGGTCGCTGTAACCGGAGGCCGACTCGTCTGCTATGCACGGTGGGTCCTGTGGTGTGACAGGACCCTTGTCTGTCGCTCACCACACGGCCTCGCCCTGGACCGAGTCGTTCAGCTTCACCTCCGTGGCTTCAGCAACTGGACTTTCCTCTCCGACCACACAGCCTCGCCTCCCACCACCGCCGGCACGCCCCACCGGCCCAGCCTCCCGCCCTCCCTGTGAAGTCCACCCCCTCCGTGCTGCCCCCGCCCTAACGCGAGCCCGTCGCATCTGCACCTGCACGCACAGTTCGCCCCCACGGTGCCTCTGGTAGAGTGAGAAAAACAGCCCTCACTGATGTGCCCCGTGGGGGGTGGGCAGCACCCTCGCTTGAACCAGAAACGCCAGCCTTTGCGCCAGGCGCTCATAGCCCTCAAGGCGTCCTGGGCAGGTGCGACGTGCACACCTGCATGCTACCCAGTGACGGACGAGCCACCAGCCAGCGTTAGAAACGGAACCAAGTTCATGATCTGTTCTGACATCCCAGCTCCTCTGCCTCACTTCACCCTTTCTGTGCAGAGTCAGCTCTGGAACCACATTCCACGTCTGGAGACAGACATCACTTCGTGAAAGCCGCACCGTGCCAGGGCACAGCAGCAGTCTGAGACAGCAGCCGGGGACGGCAGGGGGCCTGCAGTCTAGCCGGACAGACAAAACTCTCCGTGAATACTCTAGAAAGCAGTTAACGGACGCGACAGGACCCAAGAGGCACGAAGGAGCTGAATTTGACAAAGAGAATGCAACGAGCGTAGCCAAGTGTCCACAGGCAGTGATAACTACTGCTAGCAACACGAATTTACTCTCATGGTGCTTTATGGTTGTGTGGGGTTTTACAATACGTCCATAAATTCTGTGACAGCCCCCTGTAAAAGTACAGTTTAATTCTCCTCCCCTTGAGCATGGGCAGGATTTAGCGACAGGCTTCTCAGAAATAAAGGAGTGATGGTGGACAACTTCTGAGACCAGAAGTTGTCACGAAAGACATCGTAGCTTCACTCGCTCCGGGGGAAGCCAGCTGCCGTGTCGTGAGGACACCCGAGCAGCCTTGCGAGGAGGGCCACAGGGTGAGCAACGAGAGCTTCCTGCCACCAGCCAGCCACAGGAGGGACCCACACAGGATGCAGGTCGTCAGGCCTCCGGGTGGCTGGAGGTCCGGCCCGTAGCTGGACAGCTTCGCGAGACTCTGAGCCATAACCACGCGGCTCCGCTAGGCTGCTCCTGAATCTCTAACCCTCAGAAAACTGCAAGACGATATATATTTTTTTAGGTTGCTAGGTCTGGGGGTAATGTGTTGCACAGAAATAGGTGGCTGATACAGGGCTGTCCCACCAACAAAATCAGTGCATCCTCGTGACTCCACAAAGGAAGCACGCTGTCGGCTTCACTTTCCAGACAAAAACGCTAAAGCTCAACGCGACCAGCTGAGAATCGACTAATTCATGATTTAGTTATAATTCACTTCTTTCAAAAGAGGAATCAGGGAGGCTTGGGAAACAGCAAAAACCATCCTTGACCAGCGGTAAGAAAACCAGCACGTGCAAAGCCCAGAGTCAAACCCTCGTCATCTGATTCCGGGCCTCCCGAACTATGCCATTATTCTGTGAGGGTCCGTGGCAACTCAAGGGCCCTAACGCCCGATCCAATGTACAGAACACACGAGCGTGCCCCACGAGGACGGAGCACCGAGGTCAAATGCATAGCACAGACGAGAGGAAGGGCCGTGTGTGTGAGATGCCGACCGTGCCACAGAAGCACCACGTGTCAAACCACACGGAAACCAGTGTCCGTGGGCTGCAGTGGCAGGAAGCGTTTTTGGGGTGAACCAGGCCACTGTGACAACTGCTTTCTGTGAGGCCTCAACAAACCGCTGTCTGACGACTCCTCTGGCAAAGTCACTGGGTTGCTGCCTCTGCAGATACAAAGACAGGTAAGCCTCGGTCTTCTCCCTAGAAGTGTGAACTCTCCAGCTGGAGTCACCTGGCAAATATGTTTTGCGTACCGGCTGTGAGCCGGGTGCTGTCACAGGCACAGAGACACAGCAATGAACCGAGCAGAATTTAGATTTCGGTCAGAGAAAACCATCCGAGAAGACAAAACGTAAGACGCCTGATGGCGTAAGTGAGAGCGGGGGCAGAGAAGAGCGTGTGCCGAGGTTGGGAGGACATGGGGTTTTGGTGTTCACAGAGTGACAACCGAGTGACAACCGAGCAGACCCTGATGGGAGCGACAGGGAGAGAACCACGCCTGTTCCCAGGGTCGGCAAGGCCCTGAGGGAGGCTGGGCGGTGTGCTGGCATGCCAGGAAGCAGGGGGCCAAGGGGGCGGAGTGGTGACAAGTGAGGCAAGATGGGGCTAGAGAGAGGGCCGCCGGCAAAATGCGGGGGTTACACTGAGTAAGGCGGGAAGCCATCGGGGGTTTTAAGCAGAAGTATAATAAGATTGGTCGATATTTTAAAAGGATCGCTCTGGCTACTTGACTGAGCATAGATGGTACGGGGCAGGGGACAAGGACAGAGGCAAGGAGACCAGGCAGAAGGCCAGGACCATAATCCAGATGAGAGGTGATGGCAGCCCTGGGCACACGGTGACGGGAGCAGTGGAGGTGGGTGGGAATGGGCAGGCTGTGGATGTCATTTTGAAGAAAAAGCATACAGTAGTTCCTAAATGTTGGAAGTAGGGGTGAGAAAGAGAGGAGGCGAGTGTGACCCCCAAGGCTTTCGTCCCGAGCAACTGGAAGGATAAAGTTGTCTTCAGCGAGCTGAGGACGCCTTTGGGTTCCAGGCAGAGGACAGGTTCAGTTAGGTCACCTTAAATCTGAGAAAGTTACCGACACCCCGCTGGAGGTGCTCACTTAACAGGGAGGAGTGTCAAGTGGAAACCGCAAGCGTGAAGAGCTTCCGGAATCTGCAGACACCAAGACACCTCAGGGAAGGGCTGGGAACAGTGACGGCGAAGGCTCAGAGACAGAAACGTGCAGGGGCACAGGGGGAGGCCAGCCTCACTGACGGAGAACACCCCAGACCAGGCCGTTTAAGCGAAGGGGGGCTTTAAAGGAACTCAGACCACAGGGAGCCAGAGAAGTGTGTGAGAGCAAAATAAAACCGAGACTCTGTTCACCTTTGCTGGTCCTCACCTCCATCCCTGCCTGTGGGGATCACCACGTACCTTGGGGACCTCCCCCTTGCTGCCGGGGGGCAGCCGCAGGACCCAGAAGTTCCTGTTCCTCAGCAGGTTCTCCATGTTCTCCAGCCGCCTCTGCAGCAGCCCGTACTCCTGCAGCAGCGTGCCCAGCACGGCCCACTTGCTCTCCATGTGGTTCCCGAACTCCACGGCCGTCTTCTCGCAGTCGGCCAGCTTCTTCTCGGCCGTCCCCGTCCGGCCCTCCAAGTTGAGCAGCTGGCTGGCCTGGGCGTCCACCTTCCTCTCCACGGCCTGGATGGCGGCCACCACGGTCCAGAGGGAGATCTCCGCCGGCGGCAGCTGGGGCTCCCTCATCATCCGGTCGGGGAAGACGGGCGCCCTATCTGGGAAGGGTGGGAACTGAAAAGGCATCGGTCGCCGGGCGTCCATGTCCCATTCTTGAGCCTGGGTGCAGAGGGAGGAAGTGACAGCCTGGGATGAGATCCTGAGAACACAGCTAGTAAAACGCCACAGATGCTCGCTCGTCTGCCACGCCCCCACCTCGCACACACGCTGCGGTGTTCATTAATGTCCCCAGCAATGGCCCGAGCAGCCACCTACTCAGCCTTTCTATTTCCTGCCTGCACAGAGGCATCCTGCTCATTCGTTTACTCATCTTGACCTTTGGCCTAAAGTGTCACATAGCACTTCCTTTGAACGGAATAGCTACTTTCCTCAAGGGCTAGATTTCATGATGAACTCTTTAGAGTTGCTTAGTTAGTGTTTTCTGCTTCAAGGTGAGAATTCTCATGTAAGTCATCTGTCCCTAATCTGTCCCCAGCACCCTTTACGCAGGTGAGGGCATGATTGTCTCTGCTTTAACCATGATGAAATCGAGGCACCGAGAAGCGGCCACTCTACATCACCCATCACCTTGCTTCACTGCCAACCGGGGCGGCCCTAGGAGCTGCAGGTAACAGGAAAATACGGTTCAGGTCAGTGCCGCTGCCCGCTTCCCAGCAGGCCGCGGCCAGGGGGGCACCAGGCAGCCCAGCGAGGGAGTAGACGAGCAGCCTTTTTTTTCCATATACAACTATTCACTCATGTTTCCAAAATGAAAATAGGTTTGCCAAAAAGATGTCAGTCGCTGAGGGGGGTATCCCATGGCCCAGGGCCCACCCCCCTCTCCCAGCTCTGGGCCTTCACCCTGGAAGGCGAGTCCCCATGGGTGCACATTGGGGGCTGAGCCCTACGACCAAGAGAGAGTGATCATGTGACCAGGGAACTGGCCCCACCCCCTAACAGTACTCAGCTTACCAGATGATGGAGGGGCTAATAATGGCCCCTCACTATGGGGGACCGTTTTCTGTTCTTTCTGTTGCTGCTGAAGAGGCCCCAGGGCTGGGCAAAGTGGACACCTGCTGCTCAGAGGGGACCTGGGCAGGCATGCCAACTGCCCCCTCTAACTCGGATCAGCAGTGACAGCCACAGAAGGACACCCCACAGCCTCCGGGGAATCACTCCGTGGCATGGGAGAAAAGGGAGCAGGGCCCTGGGCCCCAGACCTGCTTCGTGAGAGGCTGTGGTACTTCCACCTGGGCCCACTTAGGCTAGACACCTGCCTGGCCACAGGGACTGACAGTGGAAGTTTAGAAAGTCACCCAGCCCAGCTTACGTGTCACAGATTTGTGTGGACCTAACGCTGAAGAATGATGGCACACAAGGGGGCCACTCCCCGCTGAACCCCTGTGAGAACCCGCTGAGAACCAGGCCACCAGCAGAGGAGACTCTGGGGGTCACCCCCGGGGTCCACTCCACACTGTCCTCCAGGCCTCTGTCAACACGGCCGCCTCCACTTTACATAAAATTCCGGAGCGCTGGCTCCCAGAGCCTGGGCGCCCCAAGAAATGACCGCTGCCACTCGCCACCCCGGAGACGCTGATTTCACTAGTTTGGGACAAGGCTTGGGCGTCGGGAGTCCTGAGAGCTGCTCAGGTGATTCTAATGTGCGGTCAAGTGTGCCAATCGCTGGAGAGGAGGCAAAGTCACCTCTGGATGGCCCCCGTCCCTCCGTCTCACTCGGTGCGAGGGAAAAGTGAGTCACCCGTTCAGCCCGGTGAATGCGTTTAGGACGCTCCGTCCAAGCGGCTACAGTGGGACCCGCGGGGCACTCCCGGGCGCACGTCCCCCGCGCGTCCGCGAGCTGCGGGCGAACCCTCCCGCCCCGCGCGAGGGGACGCGGGTGCGACCTCGCCGGGTCCCGGGAGCCGCACGCTCCGGGCCCCGCGCCCCCTCGGGGGCCCTGTGGCCGCCAGCGCGGGGCCTGGGCCCGGCGGACACGCGGCCTCGGGGGGGCCTGCGGCGCGGCGGCGCGCGGGGCCGGGGCGCCGCGGGGCTCGGGACGCGTGCTCGGGGCCGGGCCTGCTCGCGGCCTCGGCCTCCGCGCCGTCCCCGGGGCCGCCCGCGCCCCGCCCGCGCCCCGCCGGCGCCCCGCGGCCGCGCGCCCCGCCCCCACGGCCCGGCGGCGCGGCCATGGCGCTGGGCTGGCGCTGCACCCACCTGCATGGGCGGCATTCCCTCGGCCATTTCCCCGCGCAGCGCCGGCTCCTGGTGGCAGACCTCGTCCGGGGGCAGAGCCTGGGCCCAGCTCCAGCTCCCGCCGTCCAGCCCCAGGCCCTGGATGCCCAGCTGCTGAGGCTGCGGCCGTGTTGACACAAACTGCATCCTGGGAGTGCTGTTCCCCGCTCGGGCCGGCCAGGGAGAAGAAGAACGTTTTCCAGGCGCCTTTCCCCTCGCCGGGGCCGGACAGCTCCATCTACAGCCCGTAGGAGCAAACAGTCCCCTTCGGCGGCGCTCCCCGCCCCTCCGCCGCCAGCGCGCCAGCCAATGGCCTCCGAGCTCCCGCCGCCCGCGGAGCCCCGCGGCGCCACACCCTGGCCGGGGCCGCCGCCAGCCCGGAGGTGGCTCGGGGCGGGTGTCCTCCTCGGAGCCGCGGTCTGCGATGGCCTGCCCTAACGTCCCGAACAATGCGGGGGGCCGATGTCTGTTAATTCTGCAGACATATCGGGCATCCCAAGGAAAATGGTGTTCGACCCTTTTGAAAATTTTGCGAGGATAATTGTCTCCAGATTCTCTCTTCCGGCCTTTCTCCTCCCCTCACTGCTTTGCAGGCTTCACCTAGCCCCTCTCCCTCTTGCCAATCAAATTTACCCGGATCAGTTCTAGGCCTTTGGACTCGTCTGGATGATGGAGAAGGGATCTGGGCTAATAATGGGTCAGACAAGGGCCAAACCCCTCCAGGAAAAGGCACATCGCATTTTAACAGCAGCCTTTTCTAAAATCTTTAAATGTAAGTCGAAACCTCAGGCCAGGGCAGAGGAAGAACCAGGGAGAGGCCAGAGAGGAGGATGGAGAAGATAGTGGAAGGGGAAATTCATTCATTCACTCCAGGAGTGTGTACTGAGTGCCTTCTGTGTGCTAGGTACTGTGGAGGCAGAGGGTGGGCTTTGCTCTTAGATGCAACTGAGTTTAAATTCCAAAATCACCACTCACTAGCTGTGACTGTGAGCAAGTCATTTAATTTCTCTGAGCTTCACTTGGTCTCTTCCCATATACATGAAGAAAAAAATGTGTATTCCACTGTTGTAAAATCAAATGACAACAGTGCTTAGTACATAGTAGGTACTCAACAAGGGTAGTTACCCCCGGAAGGTAAGTCCTAGTAATTAACCTCAAAATAGTGTCTACTTTGTCTTCCTAAATGACTAGTCCTCACCTTGTGAAGAAAGAGATCGAGGCTCCGTATGCCCTGAGTGGAGGCAGATCTGTGGCAGAACCACCCAGACTGGCACCCTCTTGTTCCACTGTACTTTGTGAATGGCACTGTCAGCCCAGGCCCAGGCGAGACAAGAGCTTAGAGCCCCACGTTCGGAAAGACAATTATTGAGTACTTCCTCTTTTAGGTTCCGGATACAGAATGAGTACCTCGTGGACTTAGTCCCATCCCAAGGAGTTTACAGACTAGTGAAGGTTATGTCCCCAGAAGTCAGTGATGTCCTTCCCTCTGCTCCCTGGCCACAGGCTGCCCCCTGATTGTACACATCATGTCTACTGATATTGGGGTACCCGGGCAAGTAGAGCCTGAGAAGCTCCAGGTAAGTTCACTTCCCCCAGTGAGAAGCATTTCGGAGCTCACATTCTGACCTAAGGCTCCTCCGCCATCTCCCTCTTTCCTAGAGGTGGAAAAGGGAGGCCGGGTTAGTCTCAAGGTTTTAAACTATCTTTTCAGTACAGAGCAGTTAACTAACTACTTCCCTTCCTAAGCATTAATAACTACTTCCGTTTCCACACAATAAGACACCCCTGTGGTACGTCCACCTCCTGCTTCTCCTTCGTAGAGGGTGGATGTCCACACAGCCAGCCTCACGTTCGCCCCTTGCGGCCAGGGAGTGGCTGCCCAGGGCTGGAGGTTCAGGTCACAGCTGTATGACCCAAGCTGCTTGACTTAAAAAGAATTTAAATGCACAGGCTTCGTTGTGCTAGCATTATTTTATAACCACCGAGCTTAGCAAAACCACAAAAAAACAGTAGAGGATATAGCAGGAGGGTAGCAAATGGGGGGTGTAGGAGGCACTCCCAGAAGGAAGGCAAGGGCATGAGGAAGGGGCTGCTGTCACAGCACGGGCCGTGGGCCCTCTGATGGGTAGTCCAGTGACCTGGGCTGAGACATGCCAGGGTGGGACATTTGTCCAGTAGCTAGACTTGTTTCTATGAGTCACTGGGTAACTGAGGCCATTCATTAACTTTGTTGAGCAGAATGAGCAACTGGATGAAGTGGATTAAAAATTCAAGTGTCAATGTTAATGAACATTTCTTGTGAGGAAAGGACCCAGGCTGGCCCCTCGCTCTCTTGGGTGGGGACTGACTGCTTTTTATCTCCTCACTTAGGAATTCAGCTGCTGCTCTGGAGAGGGCATTTGGCGTGATAGATGCTGAACCACAGGACGTAGGGGAGGCCAAAGGAGGAGGATTTCGTAAATGCCAGAATTTTTATGTGTTGTGATGGTTCGTTTTATGCACCAACTTGACTGGGCCAATGGATGCCCAGGCAGCTGCTAAAACATTTCTGGGTGTTTCTGTGAGGATATTTCCAGAAGACATTAGTGTTTGAATTGGTGGACTGAGCAAAGAAGCCGGCCCTCACCAGCGATGGGCACCATCCCATCCACCGAGGGCCAGGACAGAGCAGAAAGGCAGAGGCGGGGCCAACTTGCTCTTTCCTGGAGCTCAGACATGCATCCCTCTCACCCCTCCCGCCCCTGGACATCGTGTGCCCGGGTCTCGAGCCTTTGCACCCAGAATGAATTACATCACTGGCCTTCCTGGCTTCCCAGCTTGCAGATGGCAGTTCATGGGACTTCGTGGCCTCCATAACTGCATGAGCTAATTCCTACAATAACTGTTTTGGTTGTCTTCCTCTGGAGCATCCTACTACGTGTCTCTACCATTTCCTAAGGATCCCTGGGGCTCCCTGTGCATTCCACGGCCTTCGACGACCACGGCTTTATTTGAAGAAAACCTCTAGATTGACTCTTGGCCGAGTGAAGAGGGTACCCGGATTTACATGTCTGTCTCGGTGTCTCCCACACCTAAATTCACAAGCCAGCTTAAGGACTCGGTGTGACCGATGGGGTGGGACAGAGCCTCGTGTCCTCGGGCTCCCCTCAGCCACTGGCATGTCTGTGGTTGTGACCTAGCTTCACTTCAGGACACGGTGCCTAGTCAGACCGACCTCCGAGGAAGGGTGACTCCTTAGGTTTCAAAGCCACGGGCATCCTAAGTGGGACTGAAGGCCAGAGGCAGGGCTTTCTGGAGGGGAGGGGCCCTGAGGGTGAGGTGACACAACTCCAAGACTACTCAGAAGAGGCACAAAGTATTAATGTGGGGCCACAGTCAAACGTTCTATATTATACAGTTTTAAGGTCATTTTGCCCTTGCTAATGAGTTTCAACATCCTTGTCTTTTTCTGTTCTACCTTTGGCCACCATTTTTATTAAAACTTATTAATGCTCAGACACCCACACATACTTTCACACGCCCTCTCCCTCACTTTCTTACTAACTTCTAAAATTTTCTGCTTTCTACCTATGTAAAGTTTGGAGAAAGTACTATTTTCCTCTCTTCAGTTTTATTTTCAGCTTCCTTCGAACAGGCATTTCATCACCTTTACAAGTCTTGACAGCAGATAAGTCAAGTTCATTGGCTTCTCTTCAGTTCTTAATGACTCTATGGTACTTCCCCAGCCTTAATGGACATGTAATTGCTTGGGTGACAAAGTGAGAACACTACTTCCTAACAGTCCCGACGCAACAGGCGCCTAGGGCTCAGCAACCCTCGGTGCAGAAGACACGTTTTATGTTGGTAATAATTCACTATGTTCTCTGCAATCTTCTCAGTGGGCAACCCTTCCATTTTTAAATGTGGATTCAATTACTAAACGTGGTCAAAATTCATTTAAAATAAAGTCTAGTGTCCATGCAGAATACTGTTTTTTATCAATGTAACAAACAGGGTCCGAAAACCACGTATTATTGTTAAATGCGAGTTAGTAACGATGTCGCCAAGGTCCCTTTTTGTTCTTCAGCAAACTGCTCTTACAAGGCGGGGATGGCCTCACCAGCAGAGGTTAGGGAGAGCTGGGGCACAGGCCCTGGGACCACGTCCACCCGTCCTCATCCAGGACGCTGCCCGTGTTCTGCACACCAGGCCTCTGGACGGAGCGTGCAGTGGGCACAGCTGAAGTGAATGCTGCTCTCCCACGCCTCCAGAGCACCTGACCATGGAGAGCTGTCTGAACTTTCTCAGCAACCATTTCCAGAGCCTCATTTCCTTCTGAGTCCTGCCTCTAGAATCCAAGGATGCCTTCCCTTATAGACTCAAAGACCCTTTATTCATCTCCAGGCCACAGCTCCCCGGCTCCAGTCAAGCAGGCTAACTGGTCACTTCCAGTCCGATAATTCACTTTCCCTTCCTACGATCTTCTGAACTCTCAGGCACATTAGAATCACTGGTGAAACTTAGAAAAAAAAAAACATTTAACAAAACATCCCTGCCCCATCCCAGAATAAATCAAAGCATGCCTTGGTGGCCCTGGCATACACATCTGTTGAAGCTCCCTGGGACATTCTAATAGCCTAGAACAGACCAGCGTAGCAAAGCCGCCCTGCTATTCCTCCCATCCTGTCTCAGCCCCTGGGGGAAACGAACATACTAAATTATCGCTAATTTTTATTGGCTAAAAATAAGGTATGATTGATTTAATTATTCTCGTTCATTGTTTTTATCCTGCTGTTTACTCACTGAGGTTGGCTTGTAGGTATTGTTTTTCTTATATAATTTGTAACAACTATCAACTCAAAAACAAGATATGGCTGGATGTACATAGCTTTAAGTACGTCCTTAATTTTGAATTCTGCTTGTTTAACCCAATCTCTTCAGTAATGTGCCTGCGTTCCTAATTTGTTATAATTCCTCATACACACAAAACTGGGTACCGTGAGTGAGTTGCTGGTAGAAGTCAACACATCATATAGGCCAACCTGGTATTTTCTGCAACCAATTCTATTTTCAACCTCTGCCCACACATACCTCCGTCCCCCACTGCTCCCCAAACTTCGATCTCAGGCAGCTTCTCTCCAGCAAAGGCAAGCAAACAGGAAGAAATGACCATTGCCCAGTCTTGAAGGAAGAGAAGCACCAACAACACAGGAAATTGTTTATCTGGTCAACAAGTAATTCTTCCGCACCCACTATAGTGACATCATCTTGGGCCTGCAACATGTTCAAAGCACTTTTTAAGGCCTCCCCTCATTTGAGCCTCGCAACACCTATGTAAACTTGGTAAAGTGTGAGTTATCCTCACACTGCAAACGAGAAACGGAAGCGAGATCAAGGCCTCCTGACTTCCTTTCTAGAACCATTCTCATTATAATCATCCTTATTTTTATGAAAGTATTTAAAATACTATGCACAACATGTTTTATGTTACACAGAATTGACAGGGAAGAACCACCACCACCGAATGATCCCAGCACCCTAGAACCACCATTGGTATTCTGGTGTGTTTTCCTATGCTTAAAAAATGTAAGCGACTGCATTCTGTGTGTTTAAAACAAAATTTTAGTTTCACTAGAATTTTATTAGTTTGTGTGGCTTTAGAGGAATTATGATATGGTTAGAATGAGACTTTATTGTATAACGATGCTTACCTCTCAAAAATGTTTATTCTGCTGTGTCGAAACAATCGCTCAGTGGGGCAGTGTCTGGAGAGAAACCAGACAAGGAAAACAGGACTAGGGAGTAAAATCTTAACGTCTGTTTCAGAGTTGGAAGGGACATTACAGTTCAATGTGCACATTAGAATCGGGAAACAGATGGCCACAAATTAAGTGGCTTGCTCCATATCCAGAAGGCAGAGAATGCTAAGCGAGGACCAGGACCAGAATCCAGGTTCTCACCCCTGCTCAGGTGGTCTTACCACGGTACAATTACTCACTGAGGATCCGTGTCCCTAATAGCATGTGGCACCATGAGGGATATAAAGACATGGCCTTAATATCCCCTGGGTAGCTTACATTTTAGACCAGTTTCAAAGCCATATCCGCCAATGAGGTTTATCAAATATTGTCTTTGACATGTAACCTGCCAATTTTTAGAGCAAGGCAGCACACTGCTTTTGATACTTCTCTCATTGGACTGTAAATTTCTGCTGGTCTTAAGGGTGAAATAATTTGTTTTGAAGAGGCAATTTGACCAAGTGGACATAAGCCATTGTGTGTGTGTGTGTGTGTGTGTGTATCTGTGTTTGTGTGTGCACATGTGCCTATTTATGATGGAGCCATACATAGACACATATATAAAATTAGACCAGAGTTACACACTTAAACTGAAGCAGGGCCAGAAAGAGACAAATCACTCCTTTTGTAAGGTAAACAGCGCCTTCCAGGTCCTTTAAGCAAGGGACACCAAGCTCTGTCCAGTAGTGCTAATGAAGTAGGAGTCTTTTAAGAAAATGACGTAGGAGAAGCAGATCATCTCAGCTCCTGGTAGTCCTAGAAATGCCATACTATGCCACTGTGTACCCATCCCCAAGTCACAGATGCTGCGCAGGGACCACATAACCTCCCCTCCTGACTACAGCTGCCTGAACCGAGATGAGCACACACCCCAAGGGCAGGCAGTCCAAGAGCTGTCTGGAGACCTCTGTGGCCCGTGTAGAAAGAGGAGCTGGGCCAGATCCCCCGTCTTAGAAACTAAGAAAAGCCAAGGGAGTCAGAGCCACAAGGTGTCATGGCACGCAGGAACTTGTGGGAGCCACGAGGTACAGAAGTGACAGGGGCACAAGAACACGGAAGCAGAAAGCTGAGACGTGAAGCACTCACGTGCTTGCACGGAGCAGCCTCGGCCCCGGCTCCTCTCCGCTCCGGGCTCAGCCGGCTTTGTGGCCCTCTCCGGTTGGCCCTGTACACCTCTCCCGATGGCTGCCATCCTGACACCTCCAAGTCAGGCTCTGTGCTCAGCACTTCCTCAGATTTCTCCCAACCAAACACCCCCGAGACACAGGTATCAGTCTCCCTGTTTCACAGATAAGGGAACCAGGCTTATGATGGTCAAATAATCTGCTGTTACCTCTGATGACACAGGACTTCAATCCGGGTCTGACCCAGAGTCCACACTCCACGGCTCTCAGCTGTACTGACCCACTTGTCTTCATGGTAAGGCCCTGTGCACTGCTCGTCCCACCCCCCACAGCTAACTTGAGTTACCTTTAGCTCGTAAGAGCCCGATACTTCCCGAGTCAAAGAATATCCCGTGTACAAACCCTGTGAGAAGTGACTGAGCCCTCTGCCGAGTGAAGAGAACTGGCTCAAAGGTACCCAGCAAGCACACGGACACCTATCTGATGACAACAGAGATCCTTTTGGGGAAAGGCGATTTTACTCATCGCTACCGGGGCAGCTGCTGAGGACAATTTTTGTCCAAGATGCTACAATATGGGGAGAAGGAATGGGGTGTCCTGCCCCTCTTCAAGGGAAAACCTGAGCAGAAATCTGGGTTGTCCACCCCATGTGGAACGAACCGATAAAGGAAAACAGTCCTGCCATGTGAACAAGGCTCCTGCAGACTGAGACAGGGAACATTTGCTACTTGCCCGTAAGCCACAGGGTCTGGTCCTGGTTGAGACAGGTGTGGACATTCAAACCCCTCAAAAAGGTTCCAAAAGGAGCCCCGCAGAGTCGCCCGACGGGGATTCGGCAGGAACGAACGAGGGAAGCTGTGCTGAGCACTGCTCCAGCCAGAGCCCAGCCGCGGTGCTGCCAGCGTCGGACACCCAGCAGAAAGGAGCAGTCGGCGCGTTCACCTTCCAGACAAGTGACCAACTTCCGTTTATTTCCACGTCTGCAACCGAACCAGGGGCTCATCTTATGGTAACAATGAAAACCTAGTAAGCGAAGAGCGAACCTGATTATAGTCATTGGGATCCACCCCGAGGAGACGGTGCCTATTTATGGGATGGTACAGAATTCTGGGCCCAGAGAGCGGACTGATGAGACATCCCTGGGTTTTCCTCTCTCCTGCCACTTCCGCTCAGGACCACCAGTCCTCAGGTACCCGCTCAGCTGCTGAGTTAATGCGTGGCTCATCTCAGGGGCCCTGGATGGACCGAGTTTCTCCACTGATCCACTTTACTTATCCACTCTCCCTCCAGTCTGGAGACCAGTGGACAACGGCTGACCTCCCTAGCCAGCATCAGGGCTGAAGATGAGGGTAACATGCACTCCCAGCTTTCTTGCATGGCCCTGCCCATTCCCTTTCATTCAGCTTTGCTGGTATCTGAACTGTGTTCACTTCTTGCCAAAGTTTGGGTCCCTGCTGGCTGGCACCTTACAGAGAGACTGTGAACTCATATATCTGCAGTATTTAAACCTACGAGTCTCTTTTATTAGTAAGCTATGTTCTCAGTAAATCTATGAGTGAAAGAGAATTTTCCACATTATCTAGTCCAACACACTGTAGGAATCCCTTTTCCAGCATACCCTGGAAAATGCCTAGATTTGTTCAGAAAAGGGGGTGCACCACCTAAAGGCAGTACTCTGAGTCTTGTCACTTTTCGTTAGTGAGATCAAGGTGCAAACCAGAGCTGAAGCTCAAATTCAAGCTCCTAGTGGGTGACCAGCAATACCAGAACTCTCAGAACCCCCTAATTTTCCCATAGTATGGGTCTAGATTCTAGCTGGGAAGCTCTTACCCCCAGCAAGCTAGGGCTGTGTTCACCATTTGCCTTGGGTTTCTTCACTGCCTTCAGACGGCACGTTAGCACAGCACACCAGGTCTCACACATTCCTTCGGTCTCCCACAATCCCCGGCACTGTGACTGTCACAGAGCAGATGTTTTATAGATATGGTTATCCAGACGAGCAGCATGTTCAGACAGAGCCACCCCAGGAACAAAGCTAGCTGGGGGAAAGGCAGGGTAAACGCTGGGCTAGGTGATACGGAAAAAAATGGGTCCTTCCTCGACCATTTCATCAAGAAAGTGTCCTGTCTAAATCCTCAGAGACCTTGTTTCCAGGCATCTTAGGAAGAGCCAGGGTAAACAAGATAGAGGACAGGTACAAATAGTTTTTCTGCCCAAGACTTAGGGTTTCTGCATTGTCTTTCTACCTCAGGCTCTAAGCAAGAGTAAAACAACAAATCAAATTGATTTCAGTCAAGTTTCAGCAAGAATGACTCTGCTTTGGTTTTGCTGTCTTATTTGGCTTTGCCTGGACAGAAGCCAGAGATAGAGTGGATTCTGGCAGGAGAAGAAATGTATCAAAAGATCTTTAAAAAAATTTTAGAGGCCCACTTTTTTCCTCTCACCAACCTCATTTTGGTGACAAAAATTTGAGATCCATAAAGGAAAAGAGGTTTATGTCCAATTGCAAAGCCACTTAGGGACAGAACAAGGCTCAGACACTCCCAGGTGACCGAATGACTCTGACAAGAGAGCACATTCTAGCCACGCTCCCTAAAAGCGAAACCGGCAGGAAGAGGCTGTCCTTGTGTGGGCGCGGTGCGCAGCTCTCAGTGACCTGTGAAGTCCCTCGATCAGTCCACCGCCAGTGGGGGACAGCCACATGGTCGACACACACTCTCTGCGGGCTCAAGAAAGCTGTTATAACACTATCACCACACTACTAAGGACATGAAAGCTGAGCGTCCATGGGTGCTTTGTAAAACACCGTAACGCTTCTGGAAAGTGCTGTGGTCTTTTCTGCTGTCAAGAATATCAGACACCAGAAATAAAAAAAGCCATCTTATTGGCTTGTAAATGATAAGGACGAATTTGATGTAATGACTCTCAAAACAAGGTTCAGGCACAAATTTTAGGCTGTTCTGTCATTTCTCTGTAACCTCCAGCTTTTAAAACTGGGGCTGAGCACCCTGCTCTCAGCTTTTTAGCCAGGATCTCGGCAGAGGTGTGCAGCAGTTTTAGATGCCGGTAAGAGGCTGAATGCTTCAATCAAGCTGGTGAAAGCTAAGAACTGTTCTCCTCGCTTTTAAAGTCAGATTCTCGCTCACCCAATATTAAACCAAATGTATTTAGAAGTTAGTCTAGGACACCTAGGAAGGCGCTCAGAGCTCTCTCGGGAGAGGCAGTGCTTAGCACAGGCGCAGACCTAGGCTGGTGCGGGAGCTTGCGGCTTCCCCGTCTTACCATGGGGGAAAGGCTGACGACAGGCCCCCTGCCTCAGGACCAGCTTCGAGCCTGGGAGGCGCTGCCCGCACACCGGTCCCTACCCAGGCGGTAATCATCCTCGCTCTATCACCCCGGGATGCATTACCAGGGCGCTCGACCTTGCTTTCCTATCTCTCTGCAACTTCTGCTTAGGTCATAGTTTTGAAAAGATGGGGCTGCTGGGCTCCTTTCCAGGTCGTTCTGGATTTCAATGTGGTGTTCTTATAATGCCGTGAAGTTCCAAGACTCAAGCATGTCTCCAGTCAAGTGCATGGGGACCCCAGACTCATCGAAGTGCCAAATGGGATGACTGTGGGGGTGGAGGGGCTCGCGGCCTTTCTCTTGCCCTGCGGTGTGCAGGGATAACCAGGAAAGGGGGTTCACAGAACTCCCCCTCCGTTTCCCTCCCCGTACCACTGACTGGCCTCTAGACCTTCGGTGTGGACGCCTACGCCAGAGGTTTCGAGCGCCGTCAGGAGGGGCCCCGGGGGGTCCGGCGGCTGTCCGGACGGGTCACTCTCGCCCCCACAGCCTCCGCTGTGGCCTGAGCGCAGGTGGTCCTTGAGGGTCTGTTTGTAGCGGAAGCTGCGGCCGCAGTAGGCGCAGGGGTAGGGCCGCTCGCCCGTGTGGATGCGCTGGTGCTTCATGAGGTGGTGCTTGCGGATGAAGCTCTTGCCGCAGTGCGCGCAGCTGAAGGGCCGCTCGCCCGTGTGCAGCCGCCGGTGGTTCAGCAGGTGCTCCTTGCGCATAAAGCTCTTGCTGCAGTCCGTGCACGGGTAAGGGCGCTCGCCCGTGTGGATCATCTGATGGCGGATCAGGGCCGAGTGGCCGTTGAAGTCAATGCCGCACTGCGGGCAGGAGAAAGGCCTCTCCTGCGCGTGCCCGCGCTGGTGCAGCAGGAGGCTGATTTTCAGGCTGAAGCTGCGGCCGCACTGCGCGCAGCGGAAGGGCCTCTCGCTGGCGTGCGCGCGCCGGTGGCTGGTGAGGCGAGCCTGGTCGGCGAAGCGCTTGGGACAGTCAGGGCAGGGGAAGGGGCGCTCGGTGCTGTTATGGACCCGGAGGTGGTAGGTGAGTCTCGACGGGTGCGTGAAAGTTCGGGCGCAGTGCGGGCAGGTCGGGGGTGTCTCAGCGGTGTGGGCCTGGGTGTTGCTGCCCAGCTCGGCTGGAGGGGCAAAGTGCTTGGGGCACTGGGTGCAGGGTACGGGGTGCTCGCCAGTGTGGCCGCACTGGTGGGTCAGCAACATGTCTTGGCTGAGGTTTTTGCCACAATGGTGGCATGAGAACATCTGCTCTCCCGCTGGAGGCGGCAGGGGGTAGCTACCCAACTGAGTAAAAGTCACTTGTCCCTCCGAGGCTTCCGCCAGGTCAGTGGCCGGACGTCCAAAAGGTGTCATGGGTGCAGACTGCTGGCTTTTGAAAGCCACATCTGGAAAAGTATCCTTTGTCGGTGCTGGTGGTGAAGAGAAGGTGACTGGGACCTCAGGGCACAAGGAGGCTCTGGCAAGGCCTTCGGCTTTGATGACAAGCTCTTCATCTGAAAGAAAGGACTCGGAGTCACCCCTGTCAACAGCTGCCTCATGGTGCCTCTCTATTCCCGCCCAGCTCTCACTGCCCTGAGCTCTTACTGGGCTCAGGTAAGAAGCATAGGGGACGCTGAGATCGTCCTCAAAGCCTCTGTCCTCCCTCGCACATCAGCAGAGAATCTACTAGGAGCCCCTTCAGTGGTCCCCGTTTGGAAAGGTACAACCTTGGCCATCGAACCTCCCAGCACTTTCCTACCGTCTGCCTCTGCACACACTTTGAAAGAGTCTCTGTTGCCTATCGTGACAAGGACTAAAGGCATGTATTTATGTGCTCCTCCTCTTCCTTTTTATTGTCAGATAAATCCTTTGCAATTGTTGGCTGTCTCTTTACTTACCCTGAAAATGAAATACACATTTCCATTTCGCATCTTTGCTCATTCTGTCCTCCCATTTGTGGAATGCATCCCCTCCCTTCCCAAATTATAGCTGACCATATCACAGCAATCTTCTCGGGCCCAATTCTGGCCTCACATCTTTCTTTAGGCCTTATCTAAAATCCTAAATACCTAACCTACAACTGATGTGTGTTCTCCAAGCTGCTCGTTTCTTACAGTCAGTCATCCATCGCACTCACCCTCGACACTCAACAGGCAGGCCTAGTATTGCTATGTGTCCCCAATATAAATGTCTTGAAGAACAGAAACTGTCTATTTTTATTTCCTAGAGTCTAAAAAAAATAGGCATAGAAGATATTTCAAAACAGGTCGCATTAATTTTGTAAACAACTGGGTCCCTTCTGACCTTGAGATTCTCTTCTATAATTCAGATGGCAAAATATAGATGGCACTAAATATCTCACAAGGAAGACATTTGTTTCTCGTCCCATCATTGTCTTTCTTGGGAGAAAGCCCTTCATTGACACTCCCGTCGTGCCTCCCCAATAACATTTCTGTATCCGCTGCCTGTCTTCTCCCTGCCCCCTCTTTGTTCTGTCCTTTCTACATGATCTTTAGATGTTCTTTTGTCTTTCCCCATCCTCATACTTGTGGTCCATCTGTATGCACTTATTCTTCCTCTGACAATTCTAATTTTTCTTTACACTTAAGAATGTGTTCTCTTACTTAAAATTGATCTTAGTTTGATTTTGGTTTTATCTCTAACTTACTCGAGTATGTCTTTTTTTTTCCTTTTCCCATTCTTCTCCCACTTCCTTGTCTCATCCCCATCTCGCCTGCTCTCCTCCTTCAGTCCCAGCATAAGCTGGACCTGGGCATGATCCGATTCATTACTCACCGGCATAGGTACCTTTGTATATATCACTCTCTTTGGTCTCCTGTGGGGCCCCAACCTGGGGCTCTTCCTCTTGTTTAATCCAAGACAGAATATCCGATGTTGAAATGCCAGGCTCTGTTTATGGAGGGAAAAGAGAACGGCCTTCAAGGACTTGAATCAGAAAGTGAAAAGAATCATGTTGGTTTGTTGAACACTACATTTTGCCCCAATATTTATCTCTAACTATAACAAGTGAACCAATGTTAAAAAAAAAAAAGCATATAACATCTAGAGAATCCGTTCAAAATTAAACCAAATTCATATATTTTTATATGATATACTCAGCTTGATTCACAACAAATTTTCAAAACATATTTCAAAACAAATCACAATTTTTATTTTGGAGATGACACCCTGAAATAATCTAGAATCGACAGTCTCTTTTATTTCATTAGCATACTTACTTTCAAAATGTTCTCGGTTTTTCTCTCACAACTTTTAATAAAATAATGAAGCGGGGATTTTTTCTCCATTTAAGTAGAGAGGGACCATAATTGACAATAAAGGAGTATTTACAGTGAAATGCCGTATTATTAAAGGTTGCTTTAAAATACAGCAGGAGAAAAGCAAAGAAACAAGACTGACCATTTTTTTCTTAAATGTTAATTAAAAAACAAATACATTTCTAGAATTACAAAGTTAGATCAGTTTAAACACAGACCTGACTCCTCACAAACATACTTTTAAAGTTCCCAATTGTAGGCTCTAAGAGACCATATTACTTTTGCTTATTAAATGATACAAGTCATTGTTCCTTGAACATTGGGATGGGGAGAATAGTATTTGAAAGGCCCTCAGATCCTGAGGAGTCTTTTAGAAAGAAAAAAACAGCCTCCGAAGGCATTGCACATAACATCCCTCCTGTGATTGGTGCAGAAACAGCTGTGCTTGCTATTCTAGCCGAGGCCTATATAACCTTTTTTGGCCTAAGAGGACAAGCTGGCAAGCTGACAAGGTCCAGAGAGTAAATTCAAGCTCTCTATATTATTTCTCAGAAAAGCTTTGTAGGCAGGTTATGGCTTTATTGCTAGCAAGTGAAAACTTGCTGGTTTACTTAATGCCTTTTAAGTTAGTTAGAGACCACTGCAATCTAAAAGTGTACCCAAAGCAGAAGTAAGAGGGCGGGTAAGACTCAGGCCGCAAAGACTGTCAGCCTATGCAGAGAACAGGGAAAATACAGGTTTTAGCACGTGTGGCAGGTTGCCTTCCCAACTTTGAGCTGCAAGGCTGAAATGTATTAAACACATTCCAACCTTATCTTTTTTTTTCTTCCAGATTTTACACACACATATATCAAGAAGCGGAAGGGGAGATGCTAGGTATAAGGAAGAGGATTTTTTGACAGTCATCCAGAGAATAAACTTCTATTCATCAAAAATTAGACTTTTTAAATGTTCAATTGTTTCTCTGCATCCATTTCTGAATAATGAGTTAGTGGTCTAGAAACCTCCAAAAATGTGATTCAAGTGGTTTTGACTTTTTTTTTTTTTTTTTGGTTTACCATTGCAGTCACTCTTTATAATGCTCACATTATCTCTTCTTTGGCCAGTGGGAACCCCTCAGATCAGCTTTATATCATTTCACATTATCGAACATCTAGTTTCTTCATTTCTGATAGGACAGACTATCCCAGGTCCATCCTGGATATTTCCTCTTCCAAGCGCACAATCGGTGGTCTGAGAAATGAAATTTAGAGACCACAACCTGGACAAGGATGCTAACTGCTAATCGGCTGTCATTCCTTCTAGATCTTTTCAACAAACGAAGCTATAAATAAAAAGTATCATGAGTTTATCTCATATTTAAGATAACAGGGTTTTAATTAAATTAGTTGATTTTATACTTATATCTTTTCTCTCTTACCCTGAAAATTTGATTTCTAAAGACATTAACATAATCTTTGCTTTTCTGAATACGTGTTTCAAAATACCAATGTTATTAACAAAACTGAACTCAATTAAAAATTTTTTGGTTCTTTTGGTCTTTAGGATATATCCTTCTAGGGATATGTAGTTAAAATACTATGATTTGAAGTCATTTGAAAGAAATCTATGTATTTGTCACCAACATGATAGTTATTTCAGCATGTTTGATTTAAAAATTTTTTTAATTATGTAAAATATTTACAAGATTCCAAAATCAAAACTATAAAATATAGAGAGGTCCAGCTTCCATTTCTAGTCTCTCTCTCCCTGAATAGGTAGCCATTCTCACTGGTTTTTGTTTTAATCTTCCACTGTTTCTTTGTGCAAATATAAGCACATATGTATACATCTTAATATTTTCCCCCTTTATGTGGCATACTGCACAAACTGTTTTGTACTTTGATTTTTTACTTGGCAGTGTATTCTGGATATCTGTCCAGAGCAGATCTTTCTCACTCCCTTTCCCAGCTGTGTCCCGTAGCTGTACCACTGTTTATTCGAGGGTCCCCTACTGATGGGCACTTGGATTCTTTCCAGTCTTTTGTTACAGTATTAGTCAGCAGCCAGCCATAAAAGCTATGGAGGGCTCAAAACAAAACAAAACAAAAAACAAAACAACAAACAAGCCAGTTCTCCAGAACTGTAAGTGGCTGTTGCTATTGCTGGCTTACTGGCTAAGTATGTTTTTACTAAACTTGGGAAACCCCAGGAAACTAACCATTCCTTCTGAATAATGGTGCTAAAAGTTCCTCTGGTCACTTAACTAAGTAAAAATTTTATTAATTAATTGGGTCTTAGCACTACGGTCGCAGACTGCACAGAATGTGGTTCTGTCTACCAGGGTCTGGTGAGAGGGTGTAACCTGAGGACCTAGAAAGTACAATAAAAGGAGCAGCAGAGCTTGACTTCTAAGATGGCCTGATGCAGACAGATACCTGTGTGGTGACAGTATGGCAGCTGCTGGCCAGGTCACCACAGTGGCACTCAAAGCACATTCCTCACAGGCCTGAGGAATCCCAACAGTGGATACTTAAAGAAACACAACAAAAGTAAAATCATTGGTTCATGCAAGCAGTAGGTTTTGGAGAAAGTCAGAGAACAGAGAAAAACTGAATACTGATCAGGTAAGAGGAAGTCAATAAATGTTGAGGTTTTATATTTAGGAGGTGATTAATAGAGGCTGATCACAAGAAAATATAAAATTATATTTATATTGTTTACACTGGCTGAATATGATTTTAACTATAAGGAACTCTAGTGTGTGTGTGTGTGTGTGTTTAAATAGGTAAGGGCCCGTGCTGTCTGAAAAGGAGCTGGAACCTTGAGGTTCTGGGTGTCCAGAGGTGCTATAAACTGAGTCGAAAGTGGTGCTGAGATCTGACTTCTTAAGCAGACAATAAAAAATACTTGACCCAAAAAACTACCATTGGTAAAAATATAAAAGCTTTCTTTAAAACTTTGTTAAACAGGTGTGGGACTGTAATATAGCCAGGTGAATGTGTTGAGTATTTCTGTAATAATTTAAAACCTCTAAGTTTTATCACTTCTAAGATGATTCTTGTTCTCAAATAAGATAAACAAAAAGCAAAGGGTTATCATATTGGGATGTGCCTTAATCACTGATTTATTTAGGAAAAGATGAACAGGGATAAACATGGAATAATGCATCTGAAATGAAAACGATCAAAGAAGTCTCCCCAGGACTATACAATTTAGAAATGAATTTATTATACTTTTGGGTCATTCTAGAATCTTAGCATGAGTCCATGGCTTCCAAACTAGAAGAAGGGCTAAATACTGGACTTTCAGTAATTATTGCACCTGAATGTCTTGGGTAAAATATTTCTCCAAAGAATTCTAAAAATCTGGAGTTCAATATCAAAACTATCAATGACCAAATAATGGACACATACACATGGCTGGTCTGCAGTTTCGCCCTAGTAAGAGAGTTAAAGAAGAATTCCAGAAAATCTCAGGATTATACTTTTCTTTATTCTCCCTTTCACTACTATTCTCTAATAATTGTATGCGACTTCATCTAGGACACTAGGCATCAGTGACTATTCCATACAAGGATATAATAATTTCTCTTTTATTGCATTCAATTGGTGATGGAGAGTATAAACTTAATTCCAAGAATAATTCTGGAATTAAATAAAAAGAAGGGGGTACCAAATGGTACCGTTACTTACCCTAAATCTATTCTATCTATACATTTTTATTTGATTACTACACAGTTATTCCCAAAGATCTAAAATAGAATATGATAATAAATTATGGGTTTTACTTTATAAGGAAAATGAATAACATCCAAATATATTTTAGAAAATTAAGTATGTCAATATTCTAATATAAATCACCTGGTCTAACAACAAATTACATAGTATATGAAAATTAAGATAATGTTAAAGAGAGAAGCTGCTTGATCAAAAATAAAAAAAAAACATTGATTAGTTTTATTCTATTAGAACAAGATTTTAAAAAATGATTTAAATGGTTACAGTTAAGTGAAGAGTATCTATCAAAAATTTATTTTATTAGTTCTGTGACTCAAGTGGCCTAGAGCTGGCATCCTCCACCCAGTATGCCTGTGAAACAGTCCGTTACCTGTCTGATGCTCTTCTCCACTGAAAGGAGCCAGGGCTTAATGTGTTAGGAGGAAAATCTAAACTCGGCCTGTGTTAACACAGCAGGCCTGAGACTGCCTCTCCTTACAAAGGCCGCTTGCAAGGTTGGCCCTTGGCTGGAAACAGTTCCCGGCACTGATATAAAATGTTCCCTGAATGTCGAGAGTGCCTCTGGGGGCCTAAACTACTGGTATGGTGTAGTGTGTCTGTCTGTTCAACACCAGCTTTCCCCCTCCTGGGAGTCTTAGTTTTAAGGACTTCCTCAGCAGAGGGCGACTCCGTGACCAGCTCCCAGGAAAACCTTGGCAGCTGAGTCTCTCCTGAGCGTCTCTGGGCGCCAACACTCTACACGTGTTGTCACAACTCCTTACTGCAGGAATTAAGGTGTCCTGGGAGACTACCACAAGAACACTCTGGAAGCCTCCCCTGGTTTCCCTCAGATTTTGCCCTGTGAGCCTTTTATCTTTGCTGATTTTGCTTTGTATCCTTTTGCTGCGATAAATCTCAGCCCTAAGCATGACTACATGCTGAGTCCTGCGTGTCTCCTTCTAGCAAAATATTGAACCCAGAGGTGGTCGTGGGGACCCCCGACACAACCTGAAACATTTTTTTTTAAAGAAGCTAAGTATTGCGATAGTGCTGGGAAGACACAGGAAACAATTTAAAGTGCTCTTACTTGCCAAGTTGACAGTTTAAGCAACACAAAGAAAATAATTGAATAAAAAGTCTTGAATATATAGTTAAACATAAAAGGGGGGAAATATAAATGGTCCTAAAGAGAGACACATTTGAGGGTTTTTAAAAATGCTAAGTAAATTGAATGCTTATACTGCTTAAGTATAAAAATGTATTAACATATATAGGTTGATTACCCACAAATAGAATCTTAAAAACCAAGATAAAAGCAAATTGACAAGATGGCAGCTATATGAAACTTTCATATATTATTTACAAAACTGAATAACGTCTCTTTTCCATTTGTCCCCCAAAATAAAATGACACGCTGATTTATTCTTGCTGATGGCTATATCATATAATAATAGACCAAGGAGTTATTTCCAATAATGAATCTTTCTGTAATCAACTCACTTTTCTTTATTTTTAATATGATTTTAGACTCATTATATATATCCATGACAAAGATATTAATCAAATTCAACCTATAATATTGCCTAAAATCGCCCACACATTCTTTAAAAAGTAGTAATGTGTAGCAGTTATAAGCATACTTTAGAATGTTCAGTTAAAATTTGAGCATTTCATTGTGTGCAAAATTTACCTCAAAAGAAAAGAAATAAACAAATATTGAACTTTAGGTCAGTGATATTCATGCTGAACCTTTTAGGGGGAAATGTGCTGATGACTGTACTGATTTGGGGATGGATGGATGAATGGATGAATGGGGGATGTCGAGGAGGATATATATGTGACAAGGAAGCAGAGTAAAGTGTTAGTGGTAGAATCTAGGTGATAGGTATCTAGGTGTTCAGTGTAAAATTACTAACACTTTCTGACTGTTTGAAAATTTTCATAATAAAACGTTAGGAAACAAATAACAGTATATGGGACGGGGGTGAGGTTGTAAGAGAAGTTCAGCCAGCAGAGATGTCTAGACGATGAACTTCCTGTGAGCTTTCTATCCACCAAAGAACACAAATGGCATGAGATTTTTCTGATAGCAGAGGTGGGACTTGGGCAAAACTATTCAACTGGACTTTGCTAGCAATTTCCCACACACTATCAAGCAGATGCCAACCAAAAATATTAGGGAGGGCTAAGTACTGACAGCTGGCTCCCATACGAGGCAAAGTCTCCTCTGGGGTCTGCTGGTTAAGTGCATCGCTGAGGGGCCAGGCCGACCCCCTGCTCCTCCAGCACTTCTGAACTACCAGGCGTACATGCCCCGGGAGTCACTTCCCTCCAGACGGGCACCACTGCTTCCTCGGCCATCTAGAGACATGTTTATCTTATTAAATAATTAGCTCTCAGAACCTTTGTCATGCAATGCAATTAACAGCCCTCAGAAGTGAGGTACTGACGGGTGAAGGTGCGGGTCAAGGTGGTCTCTGAGCTCTCTCCTGTGTAAACGCCTGAGGATCCAGTCACGGTCTAGCTGCTTTAGCACTGCGCGGCTCTGGAAGCCCCCAGCCCTGCTCACTGAGTTCTGAGCCATCATCTGTGATCTGAAAGGGAAACAAGGAGTGGATAATCTCTCTCCCACTCACCTTCACTGGGGTCGGTGGGAATCTCACTTTCCTGTGGCCCTGTCTGGTCTTCTGCATTATGTTCTCCTTCTGGCTGAATCTGAGATAAGACATCAGGTTGATTCATGGCGTAATCTAGAAGAGGAAGAAGGGAAATAACAAAGAGATAAATGAGTGACAACTACTTGCCATCAAGGCTGAGCTAAAGGCTTTGAGGTCCACGGTCCCAGGGAATTTCTTTTAGAGTCTAGGTCACTTCTCCCCATTCACCTCCAACTATGGACGAGATCTCGTGGGACAGCAGGTACGAGAGTAACGTGTGGGGAAAGCACATGTGCCACTTTTAGCACAGCCCTGCTACTTTCACTGGGTAAGAGGACAGTGTGCCTCAACGGCAGAGATCAAGGCCCTTTCAAAGTGAAGGATACCCATGGAAACCACTGCAGCTGGCACACCCATAACCCTGAACTTCACTCTCTGTCCTATGATTGGCACAAGGAGAGATTGTTTCCTATTTAGCAAGGTGAACCGGAAATCTTTGGCTAGGAACCAGAATCCAAAGTGTGTGAGGACAGAGTGAACATGAGGACCACTGGAGGAAAAGGGATCGTTCTGAGCCCTCTTGGAGCTGCTGTCACCTCATTCAAAAGGTGCCAACTTAGCCTCACCCATGGAGATGAGAGACTCGTAGTTGCCCTTCATGATATTCTTGTAAAGTTCCTTTTGCCATTCTTCTAATTTTTCCCACTCTGGAGTGGAGAAGTAGATGGAGATATCATCAAATGTCACAGGCACCTGAAATTACAATCACACTGGGGTCAGTCCCTCCCAATGCAATTCAGTCATTCAATAAACCTTCACTAAGTGTCTACTAGTTACAAAAGATGCTGAAAGGATACAGGGAAACTTAAGACACAGATCCAGCTTCCAGGAGTTAATAATGTTTTCAAGGAGAAAGGTGGCAAGCTTTAGAGCTATAAATTTGGGAGGCTGGGGAACATTATTATAAACAATCATTCAGAGATAGGTACAAATGTGAAGCAGTATTGAATTTACATAAGATAATATATTCTAAATATCTGCTAAGGCTTATCCTAAGCACCTGAACTATAAAAGGAGCATCTGACTATATTCAAATTAAAGACATGGACAAGAAATTGGGGCTGGGGTGAGTCTAGAAGAGATGGGACTTTGGCTAGTCCTAAAGGACAGGTAGGTTATAAACAGGCCTCATAGGGACAGGAAAAACATTTACGCCTGGAAAAATGGAGACTGCTTTTGGAGGACAACTATGAATACTGCTTCACTGGTTTCACGTAGGGAAATGTCGTATACAGAGGAGAATCCCCCACCTTCCAGAATAGTTTCGTCTAAAGCTAGGTATCTATCACCAGGCAAAAACTGGAAGGTTCATCTGTAAAAAAAATTCAAGAGTTGCCTGGGGAATTCAAAGCGCCCAGTACGGACACTGTCACCTAGTGTAAAGCTTTCCTCCTGCAGGTGTTTGGCTGTTCTTCATCATAGGGCTTGCTCTTCCTCCTCCCGCCTGACAGCTTTCTCCAGTTTTAATCTTAAATGTGAGCTAACTACTAAGTATAAATCAAACCACTTAGCGTAAGATGAACAAACTTTATAAGTGATCCTAAAGGAAAAAATAATAAACTAAAAATTAAACGAACTTCTAATATACATTTCCAGAGAAATCTGAATAGATATTGCAACCGTTTTTTTTTTTTTTTTTAAATCTAGGCTGCTTTTTAAAAAGGAGCAGAAAATAAATATTCTTGAAAATTAAATATGTAATTGTTAAAATAAAAATTAGAAAGGCTGGAAGGAAACGTGACAGTTAAAAAGATAAATAGTAGGAAAGAAAAGTTTAGAGACAAAGACAATAATCTATCTGTCAAACCATAGTTCCAGAAAGAGAAGAGAAAATAATGGAAAGGGGGACAAAATATTATAAAAATAGATTCACAGGAGAAAATTTCCCAGAGCCAAAAAGACACCAGTCTTCCGACTGAAAAGCCACATCCAGAGCTCAACACAAATTTAAAGACCTACACCTAGACATGTATGTCTTCAATAAAGTTTAGAAAAACAAGTAGAAATAGAAGATAAAAATAAAAAAATTAGGTTTCTTACAAACAAATAATGGATTTGGTAATAAACTTTTCATTAATGCCATTAGATGCTATGAGACAAAGGACCAATGCCTTTAAAATTCTGAGAAAAATGGATTATTGAGCCTTAAAAAGGAAGGAAAATCTGATATGGACAAACCTGGAGATGGTACATTAAATACATCATTCACAAAAGGACAAATGTTGTATAATTTCACTTATATGAGTTGTCAAATTCACAGAGACAAAGTAGAAGGGTGGTTGCCAGGTGGTTGCCAGGGGCTTGGGGAAGGGGAGTGGGTAGTTTGTTTAAGGGGGACCGTTTCAGTTTGGGTGGTGGTGATGGTGGTGGTGGGTGCACAACAGTGTGAAGGTGCTGAACACCACTGAACTGTGCACTTAAACGTAGTTAAAATGGCACATTCTATGTAATGTATATTTTACCATAATTTTAAAAATTAAAAATTAAGAAAAAATATTTCAAGGGAAAATTATTTTGAACTTGGAATTTAAAAGTAAGGGCAGAATAAGAGTATTTTCAACAAAGCAAGGACACAAAAGTTTACTTTCCATATTATCAATCTAGCAAATCTTCAAAATATTCTAATCTCACTAAGAAATCTTTAAATCCCATGATTTTATGTATGATTTTGTTACCCATTTATCCAGGTAAGACAATAAGTAACTTTAATTTACCTCTTCTGCTATTCTTATGGTAAATACGAAGTTTTAATTATCCCAGAGGGGCTCCAGACACAAACAGAACACAGATGGGAAGGCTCTCACAGCCCCCAGCCACCTCCTCCTCGAGTCAGTTGTCATTCTCCCCATTTTTTCTCTCCCCACTCTCTCCCTTTGACCTGCTCCATTCAGCCTTCTGTCCCCAGCACTGCACTGAAATGACTCTTGTTAAGGTCACCAGCGAGGTCTGTGTCGTCCAATCATAGTCACTATCCTCACCTTCTAGACTCCCCAGTCACATACTCAACCCAAACGATAACTCCTACGAGAAACGCCTTTTCTGCCTGTCCCTGTTGCCCTCACATACTTTCCTGTTTTCTCCCTTTTCCTACCTCCTGACCACTCCTTGGAGCTTGGATCCTGGACAATTTCTCTGGCTTCTCCACCTTACCTCCCACGGTAACCATTTCCAGGCTCGTGACTTACAGTACGATCTGGACAGCCACGGTTCACAAGTATTTCTCACCTTCAGGCTTCGGAGGCCACTTAACATCTCTCATACCTTTTAGAATCATCTATGGCGTTAAAGATTACTAATGCTTGGGCCCCATCCCAGACCAGAATCTCTAGGTACGATGTCCATCAAAATTAAAAGCTCTCCAGTGGTTCCTACGTACAGCCAGGGCTGAAAAACGCTGCCCTAAATGACCTGACCCCCTACCCATCCCTCCAGTTGTGCTCCTGTGTACTCACTGCACACCCGCTGACTGGCCTTCTTCCTCTCCCTTGGGCTCCCAGTTTGTGCCTTGGAAACTTTGCACGAGGTATTCTTTCTACCAGAAAGCTTTCCTGCAGATCTCACAGTTGGGTCCTCCCTGTCATTCAGTCTCAGCCTAAATGCCAGCTCCTCTATGAGACCTTCTCTGACATCCGATCTAAGATAAATCACCAGGCAGCACTCTCATTTTTATCAAAGCACCGAAATGAATTCATTTTCTTGTTTGTTTACATTATCTTTCTTTTTCCACTAAAATTTAAGCCCCAAGGGAGCTTATGTGAATTGTTTACTGCTGTACCTTCAGGATGCAGATATCAAGCAAAACAGTTAGTGTTCAAGAAATATTTGTTGCATGAAGGAATAAATGGGCACGCTTGGGAACTAGCTGCCTCAAGGCTGTTTTCCATAGCTTAAAAATGAAGTGTGTTTCTTTTGTTATATGGGCTGGTCCCTCCAGAAAGGCTAGGCCCTAGCATGGCAGCACACTCTACAAAGGATGCTGCAGGACAAGGTCCATGTCAGTCCTACACTTACAGATCGCCCCTATTAACCGTTTACTCTCTATCGCTCCCCGTCCTCCCTCGCACCTTTTCATCAGAATTGCCAACAAATTCAAACTGACTCGTTTAAATGATATTTAATTTCGTTTCCGCACCAAGATTGCAGCAGGCGGGTTAACAGAGAAAACAGTGCCTTGGGGGTCATGAGGAGGAGAAAGCAAGAGGAAAAGACCCATCTGCCAGATCGCCAGCTCTGCGCTGGACCGCTTCCCAACCTGAAGTCTGACCCTTCCAATGATCGCTGAATTGCACACGGAATGCTTCCCAGACAGACAAACACAAGATGACTTTGTGGTCCTTCGGCCTAACTGACTGACCAAGACTCCCCATCCATCTAGACCTGAAGGACTACCTTCGGGATATCTCCTTTAATGCCCGGGGGCAGCCGCAGGATCCAGAAGTTCCTGTTCCTCAGCAGGTTCTCCAGGTTCTCCAGCCGCCTCTGCAGCAGCCCGTACTCCTGCAGCAGCGTGCCCAGCACGCCCCACTTGCCCTCCAGCTGGTTCCCAAGATCTGCCACGGTCTTTTCACAGCTGGCCAGCTTCTTCTCTGCTGTCCCTGCCCGTCCTTCCAGATGCAGCAGTCGTCGGCTGTGGACTTCCACCTTTCTCTCTATAGCCTGCACGGCGGCCACCACTGTCCACAAGGAGATGGCGGCCGTCTGTAGGTGCGCCTCGTTTGTTGCTGGGGGTGTGGGAAGAGGTAGGGGCTGCAGGGATGTAAGGCATTCAGAGTCCCATTCAGAAGTCTGTGTGCAGTGGAGAGACAAGACATTGAGCGTTAGGAGCCCTAATCCAAACTCCGATCACATGAGGACCGCTTAACTGGCTAGCTGAGATTAACTAAATATAGTTTTCATACTGTCTGAATAAGCCTCATCTTTATGGAGCTCATCAGCATCAAAAGCCAAGAGAACTGCTTTGGTGGGTCAGGGATGGATTAAGACAGTGAGTGAGTGAAACTGGATCAAGGGCCAGCCTGGCACATTCCCCGGGATGCAAGGCCCCAGAGGCCAGTCATCCAGACTCGAGCCGCTGCTGCATCTTCCGTCTCTGGGAAAGGCCTACGTGCCCCAGCATCTTCTCAGGTTTCACTGAGCTCAGTGCCCTTTGAAAAACCCCTTATTAAGTTCTGGCCCTGTCCAGCAGCCTGCGTACAAACCACAACCATAGCAATTCAGTAATAGCTCGGGAAGCTTTGAAGGTTGAGTCTGGAGAAAGCATGATGGCTATTTTCAAATATTTGAGGTTTATAAAACAGGAGGCAGAACAGACTTGTTTAATCTTATACTATGTTACTCCAGAAGGCAGACCTAGAATCAACATGGAATTTTCAGGCTGGTAAACTTTGGCCTATATAAGTAGCATTTGAACTAGAGCCTCCAAGGAAACAACAGGCTGCCCCATCACTGAAGGAACACTGAATCGGTGTATAAAGAAATTGCTACAATAGGAGGCTGGACAAGCGTGACCTCTATGAAGCCTTCCAAGGATGGATTTCATAACTGGCTCTGATACAACCTCCCACCTCTCCAGCTCACTATCTGATGCTTATTTCCCCTGGTCTGCAATCCCACGAAACCCTGGACCATTCCATTTGCTCCTGGGTTATCACTCTGGTCCAGGCTTTGCTTTCTCCCTTGGCCGATCACTTCTGCCACCTCTAACTCTTTCACTCATCCCCGACTTTCTGCTCGACCAAGTTCCAGGTTTGAATCAGTCCAATCGTTCCCACTGTTTCTGTAAGCAGGCTGGTAAGTCTCACAACTGGGTAAACTGGTGTCATCGCCACACACCAGTGGTCTCTAAGCTTAGTGGGGACTCAGCACTGCCTGGTGCCCCCATGCTTCTTTTCCTATTCCATAGAGTGGCGGCTACAAACCCCCAGCCTTCCCCTTAAACTTTTACTATGATGCTTCTCAAACTGATAATTAGCATAAGAGTCATCCAGTAATTTCGTTAAAATTCAGCAGGTATGGGAGGAAAATTGAGATATTACTGCATTTTTTACAAGCTCCTGGGGGATGCTGATGCTGTTGGCACAATGAGAAGACCCTTGGTCACTGTAAGCCCCCTCACTCTCAGATGACACAGGGAAGAAAATTAAATCAATTCGACCAAAACTCCCTCACCTTTCCCTTCTTTTTCTTTACATTCCTTACCACTTTGAACTCATGAGTAACTTAATCCAGGCTCTTATTTCTGTCCCACAGGAAAAAGGTTCATCCTATCTAAAACTACTCTTTCCACTCATGCTCCGAATGCCAGCTGCTTCTACAATTTTAGGTGCACTGTTCTTCTCTCTCTTTTATGGTCAATATGTGTCTCTCCCGATTTTTCTGCACTGTTCCATGAGGGAGCCACTTGTGGCTACGGAGCACTTGAAATGTGGTTGTTTTGACTGAAATATGCTGAGTATAAAACACCTGATTTCGAATACTTTCAGTGTGGGGGAAAAAAATGTAAAACTTTGTTAATTTATTAATTTCTACTACACATTGAAGTATTTTGAATGCACTGGGTTCAATAAAATATATCACTAAAATTAATGTCACCTATTTCTTTTTGCTTTTTAAATGTGACTAGTAAGAAATGTGAAGTTACATGTTGATGTCTTCTATTATATTTCTGTTAGACAGGGCTGGCACAGACACACGATCACCTCTAACTTATTATGATTTTTAACTGTTAAAGGAAAAAGGGGCAAGGGTAGAGAGGGCATTCCCCTCGGCGCTATTCTCCCACCCCATGGTTACTGCGCCCTCTTTTTCCTCCTTCCTCTCCTTTCCCTCACTGTCCAGTCGCTCCTCAGTAGCCTGCTCTGGCTCCTGACCCACTGAAGTGGCTCTCCTTGGGGGCCCCGAAGGCTTCTGCTGGAAACCCGAGGCATGCTTTTCCGTCCTATGTTCCTCGCCGGGTCCCTGCTCACGCTACGCGGGTCTTGTGTGCAGGGAAGGGACTGTCTCGGTCATCTGCAGCCCTAGCAACTGGCAGCGGGCCTGGCGCCCGCGGGCCGACCGCAAACATGCCCTGAATGAACAAACACACGTCAGGCGATCCCACCCGCGGCCCCCGGCCGCCGTCATCCGTTTCATTCGGCCGCACTGACGTGAGGGGGGGCCTCCGGTGCGGCCGGCGTCGCCGTGTGCTGGGCACTGGGGAGCCCTGTCCCCACGCAGTCCTTCAGCACGGCCAAGCGTTCCCGAGCGTTCCCGTCACCGCGCATCTGGGGCTGCGCGAGGCTCGGGTGCCCGGCGCCGAGGGTGACAGGGACGGCGCCCGCAGCTGGAGAGTGGCCTAAGAAAACACAGCAAGCCCAGCGCGCCGCTCGGGCCGGCTGCGGCTGCGACAGGGGTGGGTGACAGGGTCCCCCGCACTCCCGGGGAACCTGACGCGAGCCCCTCCAGCCCCGCGTCGGGGTCCCCCGCAGCACGCAGGCGCAGCCGGCCGGCGGCCCCGAGGCGCCGGTGCCCGGCCGTCCCGTCCGCGCGCCGCGCCCCGCTCCCTCCCCGCGGGTCGGGGGTCGGCGCCCGCGGCCGCGTTTACCGGAGCCGGGGCCGCCTCGGCCATGGCCCTGCGCTGTCCGGCGCGGCCCGCAGTCGTCGCCGTCGCTGTCGCTGTCGCCGCCGCGCGGTCCCACACAGGCCGGCCCCCGGCCTCGCCGCAGGTGGCACCCGGCCGGCCTGGCTTCCCCGCCGGGGCTCGCGTGGCCGTCGGGCGCGGCTGCTCGGGGCGCGGAGACGCGGCGGAGGCGCGGGGCGGCCGGCGGAGGGGCTCCGGTGTGCGGCAGGCTCGGCGGCGCGCGGCCCGCGGCGGCCCCTCAGCTGGCGCTTTGTGGGCACCGAGCGCGACGCCGGCGCGGCCGCGGCCTAGACGCGCCGCCCGCTCGCCCGCCGCGCCGCGCAGCGCGCCCCCTGCCGGCCCGGCGGCCGCCGCGGAGCGGGGCTTGCTCTAGGAACCAATTGTGTTGTTTTCTACGCACAGCGAGCTCTCAACAGGCTGCAGCTTAGGGCTGGGCGCAAAGTGGGGCTCCTCTGGGGAGTCTGCCTCCGGGAGGCCCACCGCCTGGAGGAGGAGGCTCCCCGGCAGGAGGCAGCCCCGTTCAGAAAGGTGGAAACGTGCGGCATGCGGGGAGCTCGGTGCGAGGGTGCAGGTTGGAATGAGTGACCCAGGGGCACACAGCTGTGATGAAGAAAGAGCACGTTCGTCATTTGCAGAAATTGCAAATGTGGCTGCCGAGGCGAAGTGGTGCACATCCCCCGTGGCCCGTGTTAGGACCCAAACTGACTGTACAGTTGTCCTGGCTTGAGGATCTTTCAGGTAGCGGTTTGCTAGGAAAGCAGCACGTGTTATCTATGGAGGTTGTGTTTCCGGTTGGCAAGCACAGAACCCTGAGTTTCCAGCACAGTCTTCATGCTGAACGTGAAGCAGGGTCCTCCCAAACCTGTATCTTAACAACTGAATCAAGGCCATGTCCATAACAGTCCAAGTACATAAATCGCAAAAGTGTGAGAAGCATCTTTGTCGGGGCACCTGCTCTTCGGCGTACTAAGCAATTTTAAACTGTAGCTACACATTCAGCGTGGAATTTGAGGTCTACCAGAATATAGGTTTTGGTCAAATGGTGACTATTTGACAAGTAAAAATTGCAATTCTATGAATCAGAGTATCACCCTAACAGAATGAACTTACAGAAGGAAAAAAACGTGAATTTTATTGGAAAGGAAATTCGTTTTTATAATTGTTTTTAAAAATGTAGTCAGTAAAATTCTAAAATTTGACTTTAATTCAAGAACAGTAATTTCACAGCCCTGTCAACGGCTGATACTTCTAACGGCTGATACTTCTATGGCTATTAAACAGGGGCGTTTGCATTACTAAGCAAAATATATCAACTGAGTGTCCTGGGCAGCAAGGCTAGTTCTGTCAATACAATGATGGTAATGTCATTACCAAATTATTAAATGTTCTTTCTTCTAATAAGAATTTATTACAGTAAGACTTTTTCTTTTTAATTCTTGTATTTGACAATTTTTTGGATGGTGATTGCATTTCACTGAAGCAATTTCACTGACTGAAGTTTTGTGTACTATTTCAAGAAGGTGCACAACATTTTCAGTAGGTTTCAGGTTATTGTACTCACTTATATTTTTGATTTGCAATTTCTAATATTTTTGTCTGTCCTTGCTGCTATACATAATCACTAGAGAAAAATCTGTCCTTAAAGTTTGGATCTATAAATGTGACAATGAAGAAGACATTTAATTATTTTCCAGGTTAAGAAAACAATCGAAGTTTCCACCTGCATCTTAGCTTTTCTTGTATGCGCACCAATTTCAGCATCTTCCTTGGAGTAGAATCCAAGGGAAATCTCTTCAGCAGGAATCTTGTAGGCACAGCAATTTATTCAGGAAATTCCAACAAACAAATTGCTTTCAATGCAAGCAACTATTGCATATAAATAAGTCTTGCTCCATAATATTTTCTGGAAAATACAAAAATAAGAACTTCTTTATTCTATAAGTTTTCGAAAGATATAATAGCTGCTGTTCCATCTTGTTTAAATATTTTGTGTGTCTACATGACACACAATTTCAAAATCACTTGTATATCATATAATTTGTTACTGGCTGAAGAAAAACTGTGCAAGTGATCTACATCTTTCTGCTTGTGGCCCGTTCTATTCTATTCTATCTTTTAAAGCTATAACCACTTCTGAATGTAAAATGAAAGGGTACAAACAAATTATAGCATGCTTGTGCTCATAGCCTGCACCATATTTGTTCCATAGTCAGTGATAATTTCAGGCATCTCTCTTTACTGATTTCACACTCCATAAAATACTTCTCGAAGTCATATTCACTATGTGTGTGAGACCCAGGGATCTTTCTTCAAACAAGGAAAGTAGAAACATGGTGGAATGAATCTTTAATCTTCTATGCTGTCAAACTTAAAAAATTAACATTGATTCCTCATGTTCAAATGTTGCATGTACCATATACAGTAGCATATTTAATAATTTCATTAACCTTTTCGTACACAGCAAAATATAAACCAGAAAAATTATTTTAAGAATATTTTCTAAAAGAAATCGATATTTAGAATTCATAGCTTTGGCAAATCTCAAAAGTTCTTTTTTCTTCAACTTCTGAAAATGGTTATCAGTCGATAGCAATTATTTCTACAAGCTTTAAAAAGTATTAGACTGCACAGATCCCAAACCATGAGGCATAGTCTGATTAAAAGCATTCTTGTGAAGTTCGTGGTTTAGAAAACAAATGTATTTTGAGTGTCTCATTTTTATATAAACTTTCCATTTTTTTCATGCTCTCTCTATTTTTAATCATGTCTCAATCAAATTTGATTTTTCACATATGTGTTGTACATGAGTATTTTCTGTCCTTGTGAATTTTTGAGGTAGCCACATTGCCATGCTTTTCATTTATCCTCCTGGTAATGTGAAAAATAACCATATACGGCTTCTCTTTTTTAAGACTCACAGACTAGATTGAATTAAATAATTAAACAATAGTTTCTGCAGACTATTTTAGTGTTATGAATGTAATTACACCAAATAATTCGATAGTGATCAGAATTATCATATATTTAACGGTTTGAAAGTTCTCATTTATTACACAGAATCGACACTTTTCATAATCCTTAATTATCACTGTAGCATTTTACTTTTGCAATGTTAAAAATACAATTACATACTTCAACTATTAGCGTTTCTACATATAAAGTACTTCATCAAATTCTGCACCTCAAGTTACTCACATCTTGAATTGAGGAACACCTCAGCTTGGAAGCAGCTATTCGGACATCAACAACAGCTACGAATGACATGCCACGTGTCTGTAACTGAAGACGGATGCCTTGATGGAAATTGACCCAATCACACAGTCATCACTTACGTACAAGTCTAAGATGCCAGAAATGACACTGAGTGAACACTCACTATTCCACTTTGCAGTGGCCAAGGCTGAAGCCAACATCTGAACAACAGGATTTGGCTAAACACTGAGCCTGAAGCCAAAGGTCACTCCATCCACAAGACTCGTGCTCCTGGTTCTCATCTAGGCATCCCCGAAGACCCAGCCATTGTGCAGTGATCGCATTACTGTGACTGTAGATGACACTTTCCAAGTGATTATTATCACTCTAGGCTGACATTACGCATGCTATTTTAAGTTATTTAAATATTTTTATATTTATAGGCTGTAACTGGGTCAGAATTATCTTGTTTTCACCACTGATGGCCACCGAAATTCTGAGATTGATACATTTACTTATTCCTTTTGTCTTTCCTCATCGACTTTTGTTGTTTTTCTGTACTTTGTCCCCATGTCCCTTGGCCTCAGACTGCCTAGTACGCTGACAGGCACTTTTTTCTTCCTACCCGGATGTCTCCTTGGCTCTCTTCTCTCAAGTCTTATTTACTCTCCTGGCCTGATCTGGGTCCTGTGTTATTTCCCTGCAGACAATTTAGCATCAAACAAACATATGGGGCAAAAATCATATAGAGTCAAAATGACCTGAACACCTCTTAACTTGCTCCTGTAGCTCAGCAGGCATGGTTTTATACAACTCCGTGTAGCCATTCTCATACACACTAATGTTTCAGAGATGGAAACTGACGTTCCAAGGGTCCAAATGACTCGCCTGGTGTCACAAAAATGGCAGATGGTAGAGATGATATCCAGACTCAGGTTTTTCTCACTCCAAGATGCAAAACTTCTCCACCGTAGCTGACGTTCTTGTGGGTTATGATGTCCTGAAGTCAGCCAGAAAATAAAGATGTTGAAAGTTGGTTCGGGATGACCTAAAGCTTGAGGCGAGATTCTTCTGAGGCCATGTAGGGAACTGTCTTCCTCACTCGAGGAGAACAGAGGGGCTGAGCTGGTGCGATGATGTAGGAAGCTAAGTAGAATCTTAGAAAAGTAGCCGCATCCATGGCTGTTCATGGTTTCTTCTGAAATCATGGAAGACACATCCAGAGACTGAGCTGTCATTCCAACCCCAGGTGTGTAACACGAGGTGACGTCCTTGAGGCTGGCGGCGCCTTTCTGGGCCCTTGAGAATATCACGTGACCGTCAAGTACAAGACACTGTCAACCCAGAAACTTAATTAGGCTGAGAACTGTAATCACTCAAGAAAAAAACATATGCCCAACTCTGAAGACGCAGGAGCAGCTTTAGGAGAACCAGCCACTGGCCACAGCACAGTGGACATGTGGGACGAACATGTCATGCTCGCTGGCAGCAGGGGAAGAGAGAGCCACGGAAAAACTCCAAGAGCCACTAAGTAGGTCCGTGAGCCTACTCAGTGACACGCAGAGGAAGGGGTTTCAGTGGCTTGGAAGGCACATAAACTCCACGAGGTAGGAGCCTACAGTGAATTTCACTGTGATATAACAAAGGCCGTTGCAGAAGTACAACTGGATATTAAAAATAATAAAGACCACTCACTCTAAGAGGGGAAAGAAATGGAATTAAAGTGTTCTAAGAGGCTTGTGCTGCCCAGGGGGAGGGTGAGGTTATTGGTGAACCAACAGGCTTTGAGAAATAACTACATAAAGGGAGTTTTTGGTGTAACCCCTAAAATAGAAAAAATAGCATTTATATTTTTTAAATCAGCAGGGGGAAATAACGACATGATAAAAATCTCGAATAAAAACTAATGAGGAGAGAAAAACAAGTGATATAAACTGAAAACACAAAATAAGGTGACAATTTGAATACATATCGGCAATTACATTACAAGTAAATCAATTAAATGCCCCAGATGAAAAGACAGATTGTGATATTGGGTTAAAACAACCAACGAACTGTATTCTGTTTACAAAAAGCACATCTAAAATGCAAACCTTCATGCCAAAACCCAAGACGGACAGTGTAAAAAATGTACAGGCCAATCTCACTCATGACATAGGTACAAAATTAAATAAATAATCTAACTGAATCTACAATATATACATTGTGTAAAAATGACACAACGGCATGACCAAGCTGGATTTATATATGAAATGCAAAGTGTGTTCCATTTTACAGAAAGTAATAAATGTCATTCACCATGTTAATAATCTAAAGGAGAAAGATCATATGATTTTTCTCAATAAATGCAAAAAAGGGAGTTTTGGTAAATTTCCACATCTATCCATAATAATTTTTTTGTGAACTAGAAGGAAAATTTCTTGACTTAATACAGACCATTTCAAAAAGTATCGTCCGCAACATGTACTCAGTGGCGAAATGTTGACAGCTTTTCATGTGAAATCATAATGAGACAAGACAGCTACTGTCAACTCCTTTACTCAACATTGTACTGGGGGTCCTGGCCAGTACAACAAGGTGAAAAAAAAGACATAAAAGATGCAAGGATTAGAGAGGAGGAAATAAAATGTTTACGTTTTTTAGATGATATGGTCATATACATAGAGAATCTAAAAGAATCAGCAAATAAATCACTAACGGTGATGCCTGTCCGCCTTTAGCTCGGCAAAACCACAGCCTTTAAAGCGATGCCTAGAAATTTCCACATGCAAAATTTAAGTCTAAATTAGTCGACATCTTGATCCTCTTCCCAATTTACACAAACACTTTACTCGTCTTAGCCCACTCCTCCCATGTGATCGTTAACCAGTATTTTCATTCTGTCTTTTAAAAAGCTTAATAAATTAGACACTAATATTGTGTTACGTGGTCAATAATTTTAGAGTGGCTTCCATATCTTACAATTTCTTTGTTCAGCTTTCCTTCTTGTATCTCAGACTTCCCACCAGGGATCATTTTTCTTTTCTCTAAAGTATATATTTGTCATTTTCTCCGGTGAGGGTCTCTTGGCAGTAAACTCAGCTTTTGTCTGTCCTTGAAGAACAGGTGGGTTGGGACAAGAACTCAGGGCTGACCGTCATGTCCTCCAACACCCGGGCCACATCATTGCACTGTCTTCTGCTTCCTTAAGGCTGTCAAGAATCGGCCAGCA